>CAXARG010000001.1:0-176363 GCA_963971235.1 Cryptus armator | reverse complement strand
ATGCCATTCCATGCCATTCCATGCCATTCCATGCCATTCCATGCCATTCCATGCCATTCCATGCCATTCCATGCCATTCCATGCCATTCCATGCCATTCCATGCCATTCCATGCCATTCCATGCCATTCCATGCCATTCCATGCCATTCCATGCCATTCCATGCCATTCCATGCCATTCCATGCCATTCCATGCCATTCCATGCCATTCCATGCCATTCCATGCCATTCCATGCCATTCCATGCCATTCCATGCCATTCCATGCCATTCCATGCCATTCCATGCCATTCCATGCCATTCCATGCCATTCCATGCCATTCAATGCCGTGCCATGCCGTGCTATGCCGTGCCATGCCGTGCCATGCCGTGCCATGCCGTGCCATGCCGTGCCATGCCGGTGCCATGCCGGTGCCATGCCGTGCCATGCCGGTGCCATGCCGTGCCATGCCGGTGCCATGCCGTGCCATGCCGGTGCCATGCCGTGCCATGCCGTGCCATGCCGGGCCATGCCGTGCCATGCCGTGCCATGCCGTGCCATGCCATTCCATGCCATTCCATGCCATTCCATGCCATTCCATGCCATTCCATGCCATTCCATGCCATTCCATGCCGTGCCATGCCGTGCCATGCCGTGCCATGCCGTGCCATGCCGTGCCATGCCGTGCCATGCCGTGCCATGCCGTGCCATGCCGGTGCCATGCCGTGCCATGCCGGTGCCATGCCGTGCCATGCCGGTGCCATGCCGTGCCATGCCGGTGCCATGCCGTGCCATGCCGTGCCATGCCGGTGCCATGCCGTGCCATGCCGGTGCCATGCCGGTGCGATGCCATTCCATGCCATTCCATGCCATTCCATGCCATTCCATGCCATTCCATGCCATTCCATGCCATTCCATGCCATTCCATGCCATTCCATGCCATTCCATGCCATTCCATGCCATTCCATGCCATTCCATGCCATTCCATGCCATTCCATGCCATTCCATGCCATTCCATGCCATTCCATGCCATTCCATGCCATTCCATGCCATTCCATGCCATTCCATGCCATTCCATGCCATTCCATGCCATTCCATGCCATTCCATGCCATTCCATGCCATTCCATGCCATTCCATGCCATTCCATGCCATTCCATGCCATTCCATGCCATTCCATGCCATTCCATGCCATTCCATGCCATTCCATGCCATTCCATGCCATTCCATGCCATTCCATGCCATTCCATGCCATTCCATGCCATTCCATGCCATTCCATGCCATTCCATGCCATTCCATGCCATTCCATGCCATTCCATGCCATTCCATGCCATTCCATGCCATTCCATGCCATTCCATGCCATTCCATGCCATTCCATGCCATTCCATGCCATTCCATGCCATTCCATGCCATTCCATGCCATTCCATGCCATTCCATGCCATTCCATGCCATTCCATGCCATTCCATGCCATTCCATGCCATTCCATGCCATTCCATGCCATTCAATGCCGTGCCATGCCGTGCCATGCCGTGCCATGCCGGTGCCATGCCGGTGCCATGCCGTGCCATGCCGGTGCCATGCCGTGCCATGCCGGTGCCATGCCGTGCCATGCCGGTGCCATGCCGTGCCATGCCGTGCCATGCCGGGCCATGCCGTGCCATGCCGGTGCCATGCCGTGCCATGCCATTCCATGCCATTTCATGCCATTCCATGCCATTCCATGCCATTCCATGCCATTCCATGCCATTCCATGCCATTCCATGCCATTCCATGCCATTCCATGCCATTCCATGCCATTCCATGCCATTCCATGCCATTCCATGCCATTCCATGCCATTCCATGCCATTCCATGCCATTCCATGCCATTCCATGCCATTCCATGCCATTCCATGCCATTCCATGCCATTCCATGCCATTCCATGCCATTCCATGCCATTCCATGCCATTCCATGCCATTCCATGCCATTCCATGCCATTCCATGCCATTCCATGCCATTCCATGCCATTCCATGCCATTCCATGCCATTCCATGCCATTCCATGCCATTCCATGCCATTCCATGCCATTCCATGCCATTCCATGCCATTCCATGCCATTCCATGCCATTCCATGCCATTCCATGCCATTCCATGCCATTCCATGCCATTCCATGCCATTCCATGCCATTCCATGCCATTCCATGCCATTCCATGCCATTCCATGCCATTCCATGCCATTCCATGCCATTCCATGCCATTCCATGCCATTCCATGCCATTCCATGCCATTCCATGCCATTCCATGCCATTCCATGCCATTCCATGCCATTCCATGCCATTCCATGCCATTCCATGCCATTCCATGCCATTCCATGCCATTCCATGCCATTCCATGCCATTCCATGCCATTCCATGCCATTCCATGCCATTCCATGCCATTCCATGCCATTCCATGCCATTCCATGCCGTGCCATGCCGGTGCCATGCCGGTGCGATGCCGGTGCCATGCCGGTGCGATGCCATTCCATGCCATTCCATGCCATTCCATGCCATTCCATGCCATTCCATGCCATTCCATGCCATTCAATGCCGTGCCATGCCGTCCCATGCCGGTGCCATGCCGTGCCATGCCGGTGCCATGCCGTGCCATGCCGGTGCCATGCCGTGCCATGCCGTGCCATGCCGGTGCCATGCCGTGCCATGCCGGTGCCATGCCGTGCCATGCCGGTGCCATGCCGTGCCATGCCGGTGCCATGCCGTGCCATGCCGGTGCCATGCCGTGCCATGCCGGTGCCATGCCGTGCCATGCCGGTGCCATGCCGTGCCATGCCCGTGCCATGCCGTGCCATGCCGGTGCCATGCCGTGCCATGCCGGTGCCATGCCGTGCCATGCCGGTGCCATGCCGGTGCCATGCCGTGCCATGCCGGTGCCATGCCGTGCCATGCCGGTGCCATGCCGTGCCATGCCGGTGCCATGCCATTCCATGCCATTCCATGCCATTCCATGCCATTCCATGCCATTCCATGCCATTCCATGCCATTCCATGCCATTCCATGCCATTCCATGCCATTCCATGCCATTCCATGCCATTCCATGCCATTCCATGCCATTCCATGCCATTCCATGCAATTCCATGCCATTCCATGCCATTCCATGCCATTCCATGCCATTCCATGCCATTCCATGCCATTCCATGCCATTCCATGCCATTCCATGCCATTCCATGCCATTCCATGCCATTCCATGCCATTCCATGCCATTCCATGCCATTCCATGCCATTCCATGCCATTCCATGCCATTCCATGCCATTCCATGCCATTCCATGCCATTCCATGCCATTCCATGCCATTCCATGCCATTCCATGCCATTCCATGCCATTCCATGCCATTCCATGCCATTCCATGCCATTCCATGCCATTCCATGCCATTCCATGCCATTCCATGCCATTCCATGCCATTCCATGCCATTCCATGCCATTCCATGCCATTCCATGCCATTCCATGCCATTCCATGCCATTCCATGCCATTCCATGCCATTCCATGCCATTCCATGCCATTCCATGCCATTCCATGCCATTCCATGCCATTCCATGCCATTCCATGCCATTCCATGCCATTCCATGCCATTCCATGCCATTCCATGCCATTCCATGCCATTCCATGCCATTCCATGCCATTCCATGCCATTCCATGCCATTCCATGCCATTCCATGCCATTCCATGCCATTCCATGCCATTCCATGCCATTCCATGCCATTCCATGCCATTCCATGCCATTCCATGCCATTCCATGCCATTCCATGCCGGTGCCATGCCGTGCCGTGCCGGTGCCATGCCATTCCATGCCATTCCATGCCATTCCATGCCATTCCATGCCATTCCATGCCATTCCATGCCATTCCATGCCATTCCATGCCATTCCATGCCATTCCATGCCATTCCATGCCATTCCATGCCATTCCATGCCATTCCATGCCATTCCATGCCATTCCATGCCATTCCATGCCATTCCATGCCATTCCATGCCATTCCATGCCATTCCATGCCATTCCATGCCATTCCATGCCATTCCATGCCATTCCATGCCATTCCATGCCATTCCATGCCATTCCATGCCATTCCATGCCATTCCATGCCGTGCCATGCCGTGCCATGCCGTGCCATGCCGTGCCATGCCGTGCCATGCCGTGCCATGCCGTGCCATGCCGTGCCATGCCGTGCCATGCCGTGCCATGCCGTGCCATGCCGTGCCATGCCGGTGCCATGCCGTGCCATGCCGGTGCCATGCCGTGCCATGCCGGTGCCATGCCGCGCCATGCCGGTGCCATGCCGTGCCATGCCGGTGCCATGCCGTGCCATGCCGGTGCCATGCCGTGCCATGCCGGTGCCATGCCGTGCCATGCCGGTGCCATGCCGTGCCATGCCGGTGCCATGCCGTGCCATGCCGGTGCCATGCCGTGCCATGCCGGTGCCATGCCGTGCCATGCCGGTGCCATGCCGTGCCATGCCGGTGCCATGCCGTGCCATGCCGGTGCCATGCCGTGCCATGCCGGTGCCATGCCGTGCCATGCCGGTGCCATGCCGTGCCATGCCGTGCCATGCCGTGCCATGCCGTGCCATGCCGTGCCATGCCGGTGCCATGCCGTGCCATGCCGGTGCCATGCCGTGCCATGCCGGTGCCATGCCGTGCCATGCCGGTGCCATGCCGTGCCATGCCGGTGCCATGCCGGTGCGATGCCATTCCGGTGCCATGCCGGTGCGATGCCATTCCATGCCATTCCATGCCATTCCATGCCATTCCATGCCATTCCATGCCATTCCATGCCATTCCATGCCATTCCATGCCATTCCATGCCATTCCATGCCATTCCATGCCATTCCATGCCATTCCATGCCATTCCATGCCATTCCATGCCATTCCATGCCATTCCATGCCATTCCATGCCATTCCATGCCATTCCATGCCATTCCATGCCATTCCATGCCATTCCATGCCATTCCATGCCATTCCATGCCATTCCATGCCATTCCATGCCATTCCATGCCATTCCATGCCATTCCATGCCATTCCATGCCATTCCATGCCGTGCTATGCCGTGCCATGCCGTGCCATGCCGTGCCATGCCGTGCCATGCCGGTGCCATGCCGGTGCCATGCCGTGCCATGCCGGTGCCATGCCGTGCCATGCCGGTGCCATGCCGTGCCATGCCGGTGCCATGCCGTGCCATGCCGTGCCATGCCGGGCCATGCCGTGCCATGCCGTGCCATGCCGTGCCATGCCATTCCATGCCATTCCATGCCATTCCATGCCATTCCATGCCATTCCATGCCATTCCATGCCGTGCCATGCCGTGCCATGCCGTGCCATGCCGTGCCATGCCGTGCCATGCCGTGCCATGCCGTGCCATGCCGGTGCCATGCCGTGCCATGCCGGTGCCATGCCGTGCCATGCCGGTGCCATGCCGTGCCATGCCGGTGCCATGCCGTGCCATGCCGGTGCCATGCCGTGCCATGCCGGTGCCATGCCGTGCCATGCCGGTGCCATGCCGTGCCATGCCGGTGCCATGCCGTGCCATGCCGGTGCCATGCCGTGCCATGCCGGTGCCATGCCGTGCCATGCCGGTGCCATGCCGTGCCATGCCGGTGCCATGCCGTGCCATGCCGGTGCCATGCCGTGCCATGCCGGTGCCATGCCGTGCCATGCCGGTGCCATGCCGTGCCATGCCGTGCCATGCCGGTGCCATGCCGTGCCATGCCGGTGCCATGCCGGTGCGATGCCATTCCATGCCATTCCATGCCATTCCATGCCATTCCATGCCATTCCATGCCATTCCATGCCATTCCATGCCATTCCATGCCATTCCATGCCATTCCATGCCATTCCATGCCATTCCATGCCATTCCATGCCATTCCATGCCATTCCATGCCATTCCATGCCATTCCATGCCATTCCATGCCATTCCATGCCATTCCATGCCATTCCATGCCATTCCATGCCATTCCATGCCATTCCATGCCATTCCATGCCATTCCATGCCATTCCATGCCATTCCATGCCATTCCATGCCATTCCATGCCATTCCATGCCATTCCATGCCATTCCATGCCATTCCATGCCATTCCATGCCATTCCATGCCATTCCATGCCATTCCATGCCATTCCATGCCATTCCATGCCATTCCATGCCATTCCATGCCATTCCATGCCATTCCATGCCATTCCATGCCATTCCATGCCATTCCATGCCATTCCATGCCATTCCATGCCATTCCATGCCATTCCATGCCATTCCATGCCATTCCATGCCATTCCATGCCATTCAATGCCGTGCCATGCCATTCAATGCCGTGCCATGCCGTCCCATGCCGGTGCCATGCCGTGCCATGCCGGTGCCATGCCGGTGCCATGCCGTGCCATGCCGGTGCCATGCCGTGCCATGCCGGTGCCATGCCGTGCCATGCCGGTGCCATGCCGTGCCATGCCGGTGCCATGCCGTGCCATGCCGTGCCATGCCCGTGCCATGCCGGTGCCATGCCGTGCCATGCCGGTGCCATGCCGTGCCATGCCGGTGCCATGCCGTGCCATGCCGGTGCCATGCCGTGCCATGCCGTGCCATGCCGGGCCATGCCGTGCCATGCCGTGCCATGCCGTGCCATGCCGTGCCATAGCGTGCCATGCCGTGCCATGCCATTCCATGCCATTCCATGCCATTCCATGCCATTCCATGCCATTCCATGCCATTCCATGCCATTCCATGCCATTCCATGCCATTCCATGCCATTCCATGCCATTCCATGCCATTCCATGCCATTCCATGCCATTCCATGCCATTCCATGCCATTCCATGCCATTCCATGCCATTCCATGCCATTCCATGCCATTCAATGCCGTGCCATGCCGTGCCATGCCGGTGCCATGCCGTGCCATGCCGGTGCCATGCCGTGCCATGCCTGTGCCATGCCGGTGCCATGCCGTGCCATGCCGGTGCCATGCCGTGCCATGCCGATGCCATGCCGTGCCATGCCGGTGCCATGCCGTGCCATGCCCGTGCCATGCCGTGCCATGCCGGTGCCATGCCGTGCCATGCCGGTGCCATGCCGTGCCATGCCGGTGCCATGCCGGTGCCATGCCGTGCCATGCCGGTGCCATGCCGTGCCATGCCGGTGCCATGCCGTGCCATGCCGGTGCCATGCCATTCCATGCCGGTGCCATGCCATTCCATGCCATTCCATGCCATTCCATGCCATTCCATGCCATTCCATGCCATTCCATGCCATTCCATGCCATTCCATGCCATTCCATGCCATTCCATGCCATTCCATGCCATTCCATGCCATTCCATGCCATTCCATGCCATTCCATGACATTCCATGCCATTCCATGCCATTCCA
The DNA here is from genome assembly GCA_963971235.1 of Cryptus armator. NCBI lineage: Eukaryota > Metazoa > Arthropoda > Insecta > Hymenoptera > Ichneumonidae > Cryptus > Cryptus armator. Next base: position 169,010 of record CAXARG010000001.1, on the reverse strand, counting down.
TGCCATTCCATGCCATTCCATGCCATTCCATGCCATTCCATGCCATTCCATGCCATTCCATGCCGTGCCATGCCGGTGCCATGCCGGTGCGATGCCGGTGCCATGCCGGTGCGATGCCATTCCATGCCATTCCATGCCATTCCATGCCATTCCATGCCATTCCATGCCATTCCATGCCATTCCATGCCATTCCATGCCATTCCATGCCATTCCATGCCATTCCATGCCATTCCATGCCATTCCATGCCATTCAATGCCGTGCCATGCCGTCCCATGCCGGTGCCATGCCGTGCCATGCCGGTGCCATGCCGTGCCATGCCGGTGCCATGCCGTGCCATGCCGGTGCCATGCCGTGCCATGCCGGTGCCATGCCGTGCCATGCCCGTGCCATGCCGTGCCATGCCGGTGCCATGCCGTGCCATGCCGGTGCCATGCCGTGCCATGCCGGTGCCATGCCGGTGCCATGCCGTGCCATGCCGGTGCCATGCCGTGCCATGCCGGTGCCATGCCGTGCCATGCCGTGCCATGCCGGTGCCATGCCGTGCCATGCCGGTGCCATGCCGGTGCGATGCCATTCCATGCCATTCCATGCCATTCCATGCCATTCCATGCCATTCCATGCCATTCCATGCCATTCCATGCCATTCCATGCCATTCCATGCCATTCCATGCCATTCCATGCCATTCCATGCCATTCCATGCCATTCCATGCCATTCCATGCCATTCCATGCCATTCCATGCCATTCCATGCCATTCCATGCCATTCCATGCCATTCCATGCCATTCCATGCCATTCCATGCCATTCCATGCCATTCCATGCCATTCCATGCCATTCCATGCCATTCCATGCCATTCCATGCCATTCCATGCCATTCCATGCCATTCCATGCCATTCCATGCCATTCCATGCCATTCCATGCCATTCCATGCCATTCCATGCCATTCCATGCCATTCCATGCCATTCCATGCCATTCCATGCCATTCCATGCCATTCCATGCCATTCCATGCCATTCCATGCCATTCCATGCCATTCCATGCCATTCCATGCCATTCCATGCCATTCCATGCCATTCCATGCCATTCCATGCCATTCAATGCCGTGCCATGCCATTCAATGCCGTGCCATGCCGTCCCATGCCGGTGCCATGCCGTGCCATGCCGGTGCCATGCCGGTGCCATGCCGTGCCATGCCGGTGCCATGCCGTGCCATGCCGGTGCCATGCCGTGCCATGCCGGTGCCATGCCGTGCCATGCCGGTGCCATGCCGTGCCATGCCGTGCCATGCCCGTGCCATGCCGGTGCCATGCCGTGCCATGCCGGTGCCATGCCGTGCCATGCCGGTGCCATGCCGTGCCATGCCGGTGCCATGCCGTGCCATGCCGTGCCATGCCGGGCCATGCCGTGCCATGCCGTGCCATGCCGTGCCATGCCGTGCCATGCCGTGCCATGCCATTCCATGCCATTCCATGCCATTCCATGCCATTCCATGCCATTCCATGCCATTCCATGCCATTCCATGCCATTCCATGCCATTCCATGCCATTCCATGCCATTCCATGCCATTCCATGCCATTCCATGCCATTCCATGCCATTCCATGCCATTCCATGCCATTCCATGCCATTCCATGCCATTCCATGCCATTCCATGCCATTCCATGCCATTCCATGCCATTCCATGCCATTCCATGCCATTCAATGCCGTGCCATGCCGTGCCATGCCGGTGCCATGCCGTGCCATGCCGGTGCCATGCCGTGCCATGCCTGTGCCATGCCGGTGCCATGCCGTGCCATGCCGGTGCCATGCCGTGCCATGCCGATGCCATGCCGTGCCATGCCGGTGCCATGCCGTGCCATGCCCGTGCCATGCCGTGCCATGCCGGTGCCATGCCGTGCCATGCCGGTGCCATGCCGTGCCATGCCGGTGCCATGCCGGTGCCATGCCGTGCCATGCCGGTGCCATGCCGTGCCATGCCGGTGCCATGCCGTGCCATGCCGGTGCCATGCCATTCCATGCCGGTGCCATGCCATTCCATGCCATTCCATGCCATTCCATGCCATTCCATGCCATTCCATGCCATTCCATGCCATTCCATGCCATTCCATGCCATTCCATGCCATTCCATGCCATTCCATGCCATTCCATGCCATTCCATGCCATTCCATGCCATTCCATGACATTCCATGCCATTCCATTCCATTCCATGCCATTCCATGCCATTCCATGCCATTCCATGCCATTCCATGCCATTCCATGCCATTCCATGCCATTCCATGCCATTCCATGCCGTGCCATGCCGGTGCCATGCCGGTGCGATGCCGGTGCCATGCCGGTGCGATGCCATTCCATGCCATTCCATGCCATTCCATGCCATTCCATGCCATTCCATGCCATTCCATGCCATTCCATGCCATTCCATGCCATTCCATGCCATTCCATGCCATTCAATGCCGTGCCATGCCGTCCCATGCCGGTGCCATGCCGTGCCATGCCGGTGCCATGCCGTGCCATGCCGGTGCCATGCCGTGCCATGCCGGTGCCATGCCGTGCCATGCCGGTGCCATGCCGTGCCATGCCGGTGCCATGCCGTGCCATGCCCGTGCCATGCCGTGCCATGCCGGTGCCATGCCGTGCCATGCCGGTGCCATGCCGTGCCATGCCGGTGCCATGCCGGTGCCATGCCGTGCCATGCCGGTGCCATGCCGTGCCATGCCGGTGCCATGCCGTGCCATGCCGGTGCCATGCCATTCCATGCCATTCCATGCCATTCCATGCCATTCCATGCCATTCCATGCCATTCCATGCTATTCCATGCCATTCCATGCCATTCCATGCCATTCCATGCCATTCCATGCCATTCCATGCCATTCCATGCCATTCCATGCCATTCCATGCCATTCCATGCCATTCCATGCCATTCCATGCCATTCCATGCCATTCCATGCCATTCCATGCCATTCCATGCCATTCCATGCCATTCCATGCCATTCCATGCCATTCCATGCCATTCCATGCCATTCCATGCCATTCCATGCCATTCCATGCCATTCCATGCCATTCCATGCCATTCCATGCCATTCCATGCCATTCCATGCCATTCCATGCCATTCCATGCCATTCCATGCCATTCCATGCCATTCCATGCCATTCCATGCCATTCCATGCCATTCCATGCCATTCCATGCCATTCCATGCCATTCCATGCCATTCCATGCCATTCCATGCCATTCCATGCCATTCCATGCCATTCCATGCCATTCCATGCCATTCCATGCCATTCCATGCCATTCCATGCCATTCCATGCCATTCCATGCCATTCCATGCCATTCCATGCCATTCCATGCCATTCCATGCCATTCAATGCCGTGCCATGCCGTGCCATGCCATTCCATGCCATTCCATGCCATTCCATGCCATTCCATGCCATTCCATGCCATTTCATGCCATTCCATGCCATTTCATGCCATTCCATGCCATTCCATGCCATTCCATGCCATTCCATGCCATTCCATGCCATTCCATGCCATTCCATGCCATTCCATGCCATTCCATGCCATTCCATGCCATTCCATGCCATTCCATGCCATTCCATGCCATTCCATGCCATTCCATGCCATTCCATGCCATTCCATGCCATTCCATGCCATTCCATGCCATTCCATGCCATTCCATGCCATTCCATGCCATTCAATGCCGTGCCATGCCGTGCTATGCCGTGCCATGCCGTGCCATGCCGTGCCATGCCGTGCCATGCCGGTGCCATGCCGGTGCCATGCCGTGCCATGCCGGTGCCATGCCGTGCCATGCCGGTGCCATGCCGTGCCATGCCGGTGCCATGCCGTGCCATGCCGTGCCATGCCGGGCCATGCCGTGCCATGCCGTGCCATGCCGTGCCATGCCATTCCATGCCATTCCATGCCATTCCATGCCATTCCATGCCATTCCATGCCATTCCATGCCATTCCATGCCGTGCCATGCCGTGCCATGCCGTGCCATGCCGTGCCATGCCGTGCCATGCCGTGCCATGCCGTGCCATGCCGTGCCATGCCGGTGCCATGCCGTGCCATGCCGGTGCCATGCCGTGCCATGCCGGTGCCATGCCGTGCCATGCCGGTGCCATGCCGTGCCATGCCGTGCCATGCCGGTGCCATGCCGTGCCATGCCGGTGCCATGCCGGTGCGATGCCATTCCATGCCATTCCATGCCATTCCATGCCATTCCATGCCATTCCATGCCATTCCATGCCATTCCATGCCATTCCATGCCATTCCATGCCATTCCATGCCATTCCATGCCATTCCATGCCATTCCATGCCATTCCATGCCATTCCATGCCATTCCATGCCATTCCATGCCATTCCATGCCATTCCATGCCATTCCATGCCATTCCATGCCATTCCATGCCATTCCATGCCATTCCATGCCATTCCATGCCATTCCATGCCATTCCATGCCATTCCATGCCATTCCATGCCATTCCATGCCATTCCATGCCATTCCATGCCATTCCATGCCATTCCATGCCATTCCATGCCATTCCATGCCATTCCATGCCATTCCATGCCATTCCATGCCATTCCATGCCATTCCATGCCATTCCATGCCATTCCATGCCATTCCATGCCATTCTATGCCATTCCATGCCATTCCATGCCATTCCATGCCATTCCATGCCATTCCATGCCATTCCATGCCATTCCATGCCATTCCATGCCATTCCATGCCATTCCATGCCATTCCATGCCATTCCATGCCATTCCATGCCATTCCATGCCATTCCATGCCATTCCATGCCATTCCATGCCATTCCATGCCATTCCATGCCATTCCATGCCATTCCATGCCATTCCATGCCATTCCATGCCATTCCATGCCATTCAATGCCGTGCCATGCCGTGCCATGCCATTCCATGCCATTCCATGCCATTCAATGCCGTGCCATGCCGTGCCATGCCATTCCATGCCATTCCATGCCATTCCATGCCATTCCATGCCATTCCATGCCATTTCATGCCATTCCATGCCATTTCATGCCATTCCATGCCATTCCATGCCATTCCATGCCATTCCATGCCATTCCATGCCATTCCATGCCATTCCATGCCATTCCATGCCATTCCATGCCATTCCATGCCATTCCATGCCATTCCATGCCATTCCATGCCATTCCATGCCATTCCATGCCATTCCATGCCATTCCATGCCATTCCATGCCATTCCATGCCATTCCATGCCATTCCATGCCATTCCATGCCATTCCATGCCATTCCATGCCATTCCATGCCATTCCATGCCATTCCATGCCATTCCATGCCATTCCATGCCATTCCATGCCATTCCATGCCATTCCATGCCATTCCATGCCATTCCATGCCATTCCATGCCATTCAATGCCGTGCCATGCCGTGCTATGCCGTGCCATGCCGTGCCATGCCGTGCCATGCCGTGCCATGCCGGTGCCATGCCGGTGCCATGCCGTGCCATGCCGGTGCCATGCCGTGCCATGCCGGTGCCATGCCGTGCCATGCCGGTGCCATGCCGTGCCATGCCGTGCCATGCCGGGCCATGCCGTGCCATGCCGTGCCATGCCGTGCCATGCCATTCCATGCCATTCCATGCCATTCCATGCCATTCCATGCCATTCCATGCCATTCCATGCCATTCCATGCCATTCCATGCCATTCCATGCCATTCCATGCCATTCCATGCCATTCCATGCCATTCCATGCCATTCCATGCCATTCCATGCCATTCCATGCCATTCCATGCCATTCCATGCCATTCCATGCCATTCCATGCCATTCCATGCCATTCCATGCCATTCCATGCCGTGCCATGCCGGTGCCATGCCGTGCCATGCCGGTGCCATGCCGTGCCATGCCGGTGCCATGCCATTCCATGCCATTCCATGCCATTCCATGCCATTCCATGCCATTCCATGCCATTCCATGCCATTCCATGCCATTCCATGCCATTCCATGCCATTCCATGCCGGTGCCATGCCGTGCCATGCCGGTGCCATGCCGTGCCATGCCGGTGCCATGCCGTGCCATGCCGGTGCCATGCCGTGCCATGCCGGTGCCATGCCGTGCCATGCCGGTGCCATGCCGTGCCATGCCGGTGCCATGCCGTGCCATGCCCGTGCCATGCCGGTGCCATGCCGTGCCATGCCGGTGCCATGCCGTGCCATGCCGGTGCCATGCCGGTGCCATGCCGTGCCATGCCGGTGCCATGCCGGTGCCATGCCGTGCCATTCCATGCCATTCCATGCCATTCCATGCCATTCCATGCCATTCCATGCCATTCCATGCCATTCCATGCCATTCCATGCCATTCCATGCCATTCCATGCCATTCCATGCCATTCCATGCCATTCCATGCCATTCCATGCCATTCCATGCCATTCCATGCCATTCCATGCCATTCCATGCCATTCCATGCCATTCCATGCCATTCCATGCCATTCCATGCCATTCCATGCCATTCCATGCCATTCCATGCCATTCCATGCCATTCCATGCCATTCCATGCCATTCCATGCCATTCCATGCCATTCCATGCCATTCCATGCCATTCCATGCCATTCCATGCCATTCCATGCCATTCCATGCCATTCCATGCCATTCCATGCCATTCCATGCCATTCCATGCCATTCCATGCCATTCCATGCCGTGCCATGCCATTCCATGCCGTGCCATGCCGGTGCCATGCCGTGCCATGCCGGTGCCATGCCGTGCCATGCCGGTGCCATGCCGTGCCATGCCGGTGCCATGCCGTGCCATGCCGGTGCCATGCCGTGCCATGCCGGTGCCATGCCGTGCCATGCCGGTGCCATGCCGTGCCATGCCGGTGCCATGCCGTGCCATGCCGGTGCCATGCCGTGCCATGCCGGTGCCATGCCGTGCCATGCCGGTGCCATGCCGTGCCATGCCGGTGCCATGCCGTGCCATGCCGTGCCATGCCGTGCCATGCCCGTGCCATGCCGTGCCATGCCGGTGCCATGCCGTGCCATGCCGGTGCCATGCCGTGCCATGCCGGTGCCATGCCGTGCCATGCCGGTGCCATGCCGTGCCATGCCGGTGCCATGCCGGTGCCATGCCGTGCCATGCCGGTGCCATGCCGTGCCATGCCGTGCCATGCCGTGCCATGCCGTGCCATGCCGTGCCATGCCGGTGCCATGCCGTGCCATGCCGGTGCCATGCCGTGCCATGCCGGTGCCATGCCGTGCCATGCCGGTGCCATGCCGTGCCATGCCGGTGCCATGCCGTGCCATGCCGGTGCCATGCCGTGCCATGCCGGTGCCATGCCGTGCCATGCCGGTGCCATGCCGTGCCATGCCGGTGCCATGCCGTGCCATGCCGGTGCCATGCCGTGCCATGCCGGTGCCATGCCGTGCCATGCCGGTGCCATGCCGTGCCATGCCGGTGCCATGCCGTGCCATGCCGGTGCCATGCCGTGCCATGCCGGTGCCATGCCGTGCCATGCCGGTGCCATGCCGTGCCATGCCGGTGCCATGCCGTGCCATGCCGGTGCCATGCCGTGCCATGCCGGTGCCATGCCGGTGCCATGCCGTGCCATGCCGGTGCCATGCCGTGCCATGCCGGTGCCATGCCGTGCCATGCCGGTGCCATGCCGTGCCATGCCGGTGCCATGCCATTCCATGCCATTCCATGCCATTCCATGCCATTCCATGCCATTCCATGCCATTCCATGCCATTCCATGCCATTCCATGCCATTCCATGCCATTCCATGCCATTCCATGCCATTCCATGCCATTCCATGCCGTGCCATGCCGGTGCCATGCCGTGCCATGCCGGTGCCATGCCGGTGCCATGCCGTGCCATGCCGGTGCCATGCCGTGCTATGCCGGTGCCATGCCGGTGCCATGCCGTGCCATGCCGGTGCCATGCCGTGCCATGCCGGTGCCATGCCGTGCCATGCCGTGCCATGCCGTGCCATGCCGGTGCCATGCCGTGCCATGCCGGTGCCATGCCGTGCCATGCCGGTGCCATGCCGTGCCATGCCGGTGCCATGCCGTGCCATGCCGGTGCCATGCCGTGCCATGCCGGTGCCATGCCGTGCCATGCCGGTGCCATGCCGTGCCATGCCCGTGCCATGCCGGTGCCATGCCGTGCCATGCCGGTGCCATGCCGTGCCATGCCGGTGCCATGCCGTGCCATGCCCGTGCCATGCCGGTGCCATGCCGTGCCATGCCGGTGCCATGCCGTGCCATGCCGGTGCCATGCCGTGCCATGCCGGTGCCATGCCGTGCCATGCCGGTGCCATGCCATTCCATGCCATTCCATGCCATTCCATGCCATTCCATGCCATTCCATGCCATTCCATGCCATTCCATGCCATTCCATGCCATTCCATGCCATTCCATGCCATTCCATGCCATTCCATGCCATTCCATGCCATTCCATGCCATTCCATGCCATTCCATGCCATTCCATGCCATTCCATGCCATTCCATGCCATTCCATGCCATTCCATGCCATTCCATGCCATTCCATGCCATTCCATGCCATTCCATGCCATTCCATGCCATTCCATGCCATTCCATGCCATTCCATGCCATTCCATGCCATTCCATGACATTCCATGCCATTCCATGCCATTCCATGCCATTCCATGCCATTCCATGCCATTCCATGCCATTCCATGCCATTCCATGCCATTCCATGCCGTGCCATGCCGGTGCCATGCCGGTGCGATGCCGGTGCCATGCCGGTGCGATGCCATTCCATGCCATTCCATGCCATTCCATGCCATTCCATGCCATTCCATGCCATTCCATGCCATTCCATGCCATTCCATGCCATTCCATGCCATTCCATGCCATTCCATGCCATTCCATGCCATTCAATGCCGTGCCATGCCGTCCCATGCCGGTGCCATGCCGTGCCATGCCGGTGCCATGCCGTGCCATGCCGTGCCATGCCGGTGCCATGCCGTGCCATGCCGGTGCCATGCCGTGCCATGCCGGTGCCATGCCATTCAATGCCGTGCCATGCCGTCCCATGCCGGTGCCATGCCGTGCCATGCCGTGCCATGCCGGTGCCATGCCGTGCCATGCCGGTGCCATGCCGTGCCATGCCGGTGCCATGCCGTGCCATGCCGGTGCCATGCCGTGCCATGCCGGTGCCATGCCGTGCCATGCCGGTGCCATGCCGTGCCATGCCGGTGCCATGCCGTGCCATGCCCGTGCCATGCCGTGCCATGCCGGTGCCATGCCGGTGCCATGCCGGTGCCATGCCGGTGCCATGCCGGTGCCATGCCGTGCCATGCCGGTGCCATGCCGTGCCATGCCGGTGCCATGCCGTGCCATGCCGGTGCCATGCCATTCCATGCCATTCCATGCCATTCCATGCCATTCCATGCCATTCCATGCCATTCCATGCCATTCCATGCCATTCCATGCCATTCCATGCCATTCCATGCCATTCCATGCCATTCCATGCCATTCCATGCCATTCCATGCCATTCCATGCCATTCCATGCCATTCCATGCCATTCCATGCCATTCCATGCCATTCCATGCCATTCAATGCCGTGCCATGCCGTGCCATGCCATTCCATGCCATTCCATGCCATTCCATGCCATTCCATGCCATTCCATGCCATTTCATGCCATTCCATGCCATTTCATGCCATTCCATGCCATTCCATGCCATTCCATGCCATTCCATGCCATTCCATGCCATTCCATGCCATTCCATGCCATTCCATGCCATTCCATGCCATTCCATGCCATTCCATGCCATTCCATGCCATTCCATGCCATTCCATGCCATTCCATGCCATTCCATGCCATTCCATGCCATTCCATGCCATTCCATGCCATTCCATGCCATTCCATGCCATTCCATGCCATTCCATGCCATTCCATGCCATTCCATGCCATTCCATGCCATTCCATGCCATTCCATGCCATTCCATGCCATTCCATGCCATTCCATGCCATTCCATGCCATTCCATGCCATTCCATGCCATTCCATGCCATTCCATGCCATTCCATGCCATTCCATGCCATTCCATGCCATTCCATGCCATTCCATGCCATTCAATGCCGTGCCATGCCATTCAATGCCGTGCCATGCCGTCCCATGCCGGTGCCATGCCGTGCCATGCCGGTGCCATGCCGGTGCCATGCCGTGCCATGCCGGTGCCATGCCGTGCCATGCCGGTGCCATGCCGTGCCATGCCGGTGCCATGCCGTGCCATGCCGGTGCCATGCCGTGCCATGCCGGTGCCATGCCGTGCCATGCCGTGCCATGCCCGTGCCATGCCGGTGCCATGCCGTGCCACGCCGGTGCCATGCCGTGCCATGCCGGTGCCATGCCGTGCCATGCCGTGCCATGCCGGTGCCATGCCGTGCCATGCCGGTGCCATGCCGTGCCATGCCGGTGCCATGCCGTGCCATGCCGTGCCATGCCGGTGCCATGCCGGTGCGATGCCATTCCATGCCATTCCATGCCATTCCATGCCATTCCATGCCATTCCATGCCATTCCATGCCATTCCATGCCATTCCATGCCATTCCATGCCATTCCATGCCATTCCATGCCATTCCATGCCATTCCATGCCATTCCATGCCATTCCATGCCATTCCATGCCATTCCATGCCATTCCATGCCATTCCATGCCATTCCATGCCATTCCATGCCATTCCATGCCATTCCATGCCATTCCATGCCATTCCATGCCATTCCATGCCATTCCATGCCATTCCATGCCATTCCATGCCATTCCATGCCATTCCATGCCATTCCATGCCATTCCATGCCATTCCATGCCATTCCATGCCATTCCATGCCATTCCATGCCATTCCATGCCATTCCATGCCATTCCATGCCATTCCATGCCATTCCATGCCATTCCATGCCATTCCATGCCATTCCATGCCATTCCATGCCATTCCATGCCATTCCATGCCATTCCATGCCATTCCATGCCATTCCATGCCATTCCATGCCATTCCATGCCATTCCATGCGATTCAATGCCGTGCCATGCCGTGCTATGCCGTGCCATGCCGTGCCATGCCGTGCCATGCCGTGCCATGCCGGTGCCATGCCGGTGCCATGCCGTGCCATGCCGGTGCCATGCCGTGCCATGCCGGTGCCATGCCGTGCCATGCCGGTGCCATGCCGTGCCATGCCGGTGCCATGCCGTGCCATGCCGTGCCATGCCGGGCCATGCCGTGCCATGCCGTGCCATGCCGTGCCATGCCGTGCCATGCCGTGCCATGCCATTCCATGCCATTCCATGCCATTCCATGCCATTCCATGCCATTCCATGCCATTCCATGCCATTCCATGCCATTCCATGCCATTCCATGCCATTCCATGCCATTCCATGCCATTCCATGCCATTCCATGCCATTCCATGCCATTCCATGCCATTCCATGCCATTCCATGCCATTCCATGCCATTCCATGCCATTCAATGCCGTGCCATGCCGTGCCATGCCGGTGCCATGCCGGTGCCATGCCGTGCCATGCCTGTGCCATGCCGGTGCCATGCCGTGCCATGCCGGTGCCATGCCGTGCCATGCCGATGCCATGCCGTGCCATGCCGGTGCCATGCCGTGCCATGCCCGTGCCATGCCGTGCCATGCCGGTGCCATGCCGTGCCATGCCGGTGCCATGCCGTGCCATGCCGGTGCCATGCCGGTGCCATGCCGTGCCATGCCGGTGCCATGCCGTGCCATGCCGGTGCCATGCCGTGCCATGCCGGTGCCATGCCATTCCATGCCGGTGCCATGCCATTCCATGCCATTCCATGCCATTCCATGCCATTCCATGCCATTCCATGCCATTCCATGCCATTCCATGCCATTCCATGCCATTCCATGCCATTCCATGCCATTCCATGCCATTCCATGCCATTCCATGCCATTCCATGCCATTCCATGCCATTCCATGCCATTCCATGACATTCCATGCCATTCCATGCCATTCCATGCCATTCCATGCCATTCCATGCCGTGCCATGCCGGTGCCATGCCGGTGCGATGCCGGTGCCATGCCGGTGCGATGCCATTCCATGCCATTCCATGCCATTCCATGCCATTCCATGCCATTCCATGCCATTCCATGCCATTCCATGCCATTCCATGCCATTCCATGCCATTCCATGCCATTCAATGCCGTGCCATGCCGTCCCATGCCGGTGCCATGCCGTGCCATGCCGGTGCCATGCCGTGCCATGCCGTGCCATGCCGGTGCCATGCCGTGCCATGCCGGTGCCATGCCGTGCCATGCCGGTGCCATGCCGTGCCATGCCGGTGCCATGCCGTGCCATGCCGGTGCCATGCCGTGCCATGCCGGTGCCATGCCGTGCCATGCCGGTGCCATGCCGTGCCATGCCCGTGCCATGCCGTGCCATGCCGGTGCCATGCCGTGCCATGCCGGTGCCATGCCCTGCCATGCCGGTGCCATGCCGGTGCCATGCCGTGCCATGCCGGTGCCATGCCGTGCCATGCCGGTGCCATGCCGTGCCATGCCGGTGCCATGCCGTGCCATGCCGGTGCCATGCCATTCCATGCCATTCCATGCCATTCCATGCCATTCCATGCCATTCCATGCCATTCCATGCTATTCCATGCCATTCCATGCCATTCCATGCCATTCCATGCCATTCCATGCCATTCCATGCCATTCCATGCCATTCCATGCCATTCCATGCCATTCCATGCCATTCCATGCCATTCCATGCCATTCCATGCCATTCCATGCCATTCCATGCCATTCCATGCCATTCCATGCCATTCCATGCCATTCCATGCCATTCCATGCCATTCCATGCCATTCCATGCCATTCCATGCCATTCCATGCCATTCCATGCCATTCCATGCCATTCCATGCCATTCCATGCCATTCCATGCCATTCCATGCCATTCCATGCCATTCCATGCCATTCCATGCCATTCCATGCCATTCCATGCCATTCCATGCCATTCCATGCCATTCCATGCCATTCCATGCCATTCCATGCCATTCCATGCCATTCCATGCCATTCCATGCCATTCCATGCCATTCCATGCCATTCCATGCCATTCCATGCCATTCCATGCCATTCCATGCCATTCCATGCCATTCCATGCCATTCCATGCCATTCCATGCCATTCCATGCCATTCCATGCCATTCCATGCCATTCCATGCCATTCCATGCCATTCCATGCCATTCCATGCCATTCCATGCCATTCCATGCCATTCCATGCCATTCCATGCCATTCCATGCCATTCAATGCCGTGCCATGCCGTGCCATGCCATTCCATGCCATTCCATGCCATTCCATGCCATTCCATGCCATTCCATGCCATTCCATGCCATTCCATGCCATTCCATGCCATTTCATGCCATTCCATGCCATTTCATGCCATTCCATGCCATTCCATGCCATTCCATGCCATTCCATGCCATTCCATGCCATTCCATGCCATTCCATGCCATTCCATGCCATTCCATGCCATTCCATGCCATTCCATGCCATTCCATGCCATTCCATGCCATTCCATGCCATTCCATGCCATTCCATGCCATTCCATGCCATTCCATGCCATTCCATGCCATTCCATGCCATTCCATGCCATTCCATGCCATTCCATGCCATTCCATGCCATTCCATGCCATTCCATGCCATTCCATGCCATTCCATGCCATTCCATGCCATTCCATGCCATTCCATGCCATTCCATGCCATTCAATGCCGTGCCATGCCGTGCTATGCCGTGCCATGCCGTGCCATGCCGTGCCATGCCGTGCCATGCCGTGCCATGCCGGTGCCATGCCGGTGCCATGCCGTGCCATGCCGGTGCCATGCCGTGCCATGCCGGTGCCATGCCGTGCCATGCCGGTGCCATGCCGTGCCATGCCGGGCCATGCCGTGCCATGCCGTGCCATGCCGTGCCATGCCATTCCATGCCATTCCATGCCATTCCATGCCATTCCATGCCATTCCATGCCATTCCATGCCATTCCATGCCATTCCATGCCATTCCATGCCATTCCATGCCGTGCCATGCCGTGCCATGCCGTGCCATGCCGTGCCATGCCGTGCCATGCCGTGCCATGCCGTGCCATGCCGTGCCATGCCGTGCCATGCCGTGCCATGCCGTGCCATGCCGTGCCATGCCGTGCCATGCCGGTGCATGCCGTGCCATGCCGGTGCCATGCCGTGCCATGCCGGTGCCATGCCGTGCCATGCCGGTGCCATGCCGTGCCATGCCGGTGCCATGCCGTGCCATGCCGGTGCCATGCCGTGCCATGCCGGTGCCATGCCGTGCCATGCCGGTGCCATGCCGTGCCATGCCGGTGCCATGCCGTGCCATGCCGGTGCCATGCCGTGCCATGCCGGTGCCATGCCGTGCCATGCCGGTGCCATGCCGTGCCATGCCGTGCCATGCCGTGCCATGCCGGTGCCATGCCGTGCCATGCCGGTGCCATGCCGGTGCGATGCCATTCCATGCCATTCCATGCCATTCCATGCCATTCCATGCCATTCCATGCCATTCCATGCCATTCCATGCCATTCCATGCCATTCCATGCCATTCCATGCCATTCCATGCCATTCCATGCCATTCCATGCCATTCCATGCCATTCCATGCCATTCCATGCCATTCCATGCCATTCCATGCCATTCCATGCCATTCCATGCCATTCCATGCCATTCCATGCCATTCCATGCCATTCCATGCCATTCCATGCCATTCCATGCCATTCCATGCCATTCCATGCCATTCCATGCCATTCCATGCCATTCCATGCCATTCCATGCCATTCCATGCCATTCCATGCCATTCCATGCCATTCCATGCCATTCCATGCCATTCCATGCCATTCCATGCCATTCCATGCCGGTGCCATGCCGGTGCCATGCCGGTGCCATGCCGGTGCCATGCCGTGCCATGCCGGTGCCATGCCGTGCCATGCCGGGCCATGCGGTGCCATGCCGGTGCCATGCCGTGCCATGCCGGTGCCATGCCGTGCCATGCCGGTGCCATGCCGTGCCATGCCGGTGCCATGCCGTGCCATGCCGGTGCCATGCCGTGCCATGCCGGTGCCATGCCGTGCCATGCCGGTGCCATGCCGTGCCATGCCGGTGCCATGCCGTGCCATGCCCGTGCCATGCCGTGCCATGCCGGTGCCATGCCGTGCCATGCCGGTGCCATGCCGTGCCATGCCGGTGCCATGCCGTGCCATGCCGGTGCCATGCCGTGCCATGCCGGTGCCATGCCGTGCCATGCCGGTGCCATGCCGTGCCATGCCGGTGCCATGCCGTGCCATGCCGGTGCCATGCCGGTGCCATGCCGGTGCCATGCCGGTGCCATGCCGGTGCCATGCCGGTGCCATGCCGGTGCCATGCCGGTGCCATGCCGGTGCCATGCCGGTGCCATGCCGTGCCATGCCGTGCCATGCCGTGCCATGCCGTGCCATGCCGTGCCATGCCGTGCCATGCCGGTGCCATGCCGTGCCATGCCGGTGCCATGCCGTGCCATGCCGGTGCCATGCCGTGCCATGCCGTGCCATGCCGGTGCCATGCCGTGCCATTCAATGCCATTCCATGCCATTCAATGCCGTGCCATGCCGTGCCATGCGGTGCCATGCCATTCCATGCGGTGCCATGCCATTCCATGCCATTCCATGCCATTCCATGCCATTCCATGCCATTCCATGCCATTCCATGCCATTCCATGCCATTCCATGCCATTCCATGCCATTCCATGTCATTCCATGCCATTCCATGCCATTCCATGCCGGTGCCATGCCGGTGCCATGCCGTGCCATGCCGGTGCCATGCCGTGCCATGCCGGGCCATGCGGTGCCATGCCGGTGCCATGCCGTGCCATGCCGGTGCCATGCCGTGCCATGCCGGTGCCATGCCGTGCCATGCCGGTGCCATGCCGTGCCATGCCGGTGCCATGCCGTGCCATGCCGGTGCCATGCCGTGCCATGCCCGTGCCATGCCGTGCCATGCCGGTGCCATGCCGTGCCATGCCGGTGCCATGCCGTGCCATGCCGGTGCCATGCCGTGCCATGCCGGTGCCATGCCGTGCCATGCCGGTGCCATGCCGTGCCATGCCGGTGCCATGCCGTGCCATGCCGGTGCCATGCCGTGCCATGCCGGTGCCATGCCGTGCCATGCCGGTGCCATGCCGTGCCATGCCGGTGCCATGCCGTGCCATGCCGGTGCCATGCCGTGCCATGCCGGTGCCATGCCGTGCCATGCCGGTGCCATGCCGTGCCATGCCGGTGCCATGCCGTGCCATGCCATTCCATGCCATTCCATGCCATTCCATGCCATTCCATGCCATTCCATGCCATTCCATGCCATTCCATGCCATTCCATGCCATTCCATGCCATTCCATGCCATTCCATGCCATTCCATGCCATTCCATGCCATTCCATGCCATTCCATGCCATTCCATGCCATTCCATGCCATTCCATGCCATTCCATGCCATTCCATGCCATTCCATGCCATTCCATGCCATTCCATGCCATTCCATGCCATTCCATGCCATTCCATGCCATTCCATGCCATTCCATGCCATTCCATGCCATTCCATGCCATTCCATGCCATTCCATGCCATTCCATGCCATTCCATGCCATTCCATGCCATTCCATGCCATTCCATGCCATTCCATGCCATTCCATGCCATTCCATGCCATTCCATGCCATTCCATGCCATTCCATGCCATTCCATGCCATTCCATGCCGGTGCCATGCCGTGCCATGCCGGTGCCATGCCGTGCCATGCCGGTGCCATGCCGTGCCATGCCGGTGCCATGCCGTGCCATGCCGGTGCCATGCCGTGCCATGCCGGTGCCATGCCGTGCCATGCCGGTGCCATGCCGTGCCATGCCGGTGCCATGCCGTGCCATGCCGGTGCCATGCCGTGCCATGCCGGTGCCATGCCGTGCCATGCCGGTGCCATGCCGTGCCATGCCGGTGCCATGCCGTGCCATGCCGGTGCCATGCCGTGCCATGCCGGTGCCATGCCGTGCCATGCCGGTGCCATGCCGTGCCATGCCGGTGCCATGCCGTGCCATGCCGGTGCCATGCCGTGCCATGCCGGTGCCATGCCGTGCCATGCCGTGCCATGCCGTGCCATGCCGTGCCATGCCGTGCCATGCCCGTGCCATGCCGTGCCATGCCGGTGCCATGCCGTGCCATGCCGGTGCCATGCCGGTGCCATGCCGGTGCCATGCGGTGCCATGCCGGTGCCATGCCGTGCCATGCCGTGCCATGCCGTGCCATGCCGTGCCATGCCGTGCCATGCCGGTGCCATGCCGTGCCATGCCGGTGCCATGCCGTGCCATGCCGGTGCCATGCCGTGCCATGCCGTGCCATGCCGTGCCATTCCATGCCATTCAATGCCATTCCATGCCATTCAATGCCGTGCCATGCCGTGCCATGCGGTGCCATGCCATTCCATGCCATTCCATGCCATTCCATGCCATTCCATGCCATTCCATGCCATTCCATGCCATTCCATGCCATTCCATGCCATTCCATGCCATTCCATGCCATTCCATGTCATTCCATGCCATTCCATGCCATTCCATGCCGGTGCCATGCCGGTGCCATGCCGTGCCATGCCGGTGCCATGCCGTGCCATGCCGGGCCATGCGGTGCCATGCCGGTGCCATGCCGTGCCATGCCGGTGCCATGCCGTGCCATGCCGGTGCCATGCCGGTGCCATGCCGGTGCCATGCCGTGCCATGCCGGTGCCATGCCGTGCCATGCCGGTGCCATGCCGTGCCATGCCGGTGCCATGCCGTGCCATGCCGGTGCCATGCCGTGCCATGCCGTGCCATGCCGTGCCATGCCGTGCCATGCCGTGCCATTCCGTGCCATTCAATGCCATTCCATGCCATTCAATGCCGTGCCATGCCGTGCCATGCGGTGCCATGCCATTCCATGCCATTCCATGCCATTCCATGCCATTCCATGCCATTCCATGCCATTCCATGCCATTCCATGCCATTCCATGCCATTCCATGCCATTCCATGCCATTCCATGCCATTCCATGCCATTCCATGCCATTCCATGCCATTCCATGCCATTCCATGCCATTCCATGCCATTCCATGCCATTCCATGCCATTCCATGCCATTCCATGCCATTCCATGCCATTCCATGACATTCCATGCCATTCCATGCCATTCCATGCCATTCCATGCCATTCCATGCCATTCCATGCCATTCCATGCCATTCCATGCCATTCCATGCCATTCCATGCCATTCCATGCCATTCCATGCCATTCCATGCCATTCCATGCCATTCCATGCCATTCCATGCCATTCCATGCCATTCCATGCCATTCCATGCCATTCCATGCCATTCCATGCCATTCCATGCCATTCCATGCCATTCCATGCCATTCCATGCCATTCCATGCCATTCCATGCCATTCCATGCCATTCCATGCCATTCCATGCCATTCCATGCCATTCCATGCCATTCCATGCCATTCCATGCCATTCCATGCCATTCCATGCCATTCCATGCCATTCCATGCCATTCCATGCCATTCCATGCCATTCCATGCCATTCCATGCCATTCCATGCCATTCCATGCCATTCCATGCCATTCCATGCCATTCCATGCCATTCCATGCCATTCAATGCCGTGCCATGCCGTGCCATGCCATTCCATGCCATTCCATGCCATTCCATGCCATTCCATGCCATTCCATGCCATTCCATGCCATTCCATGCCATTCCATGCCATTTCATGCCATTCCATGCCATTTCATGCCATTCCATGCCATTCCATGCCATTCCATGCCATTCCATGCCATTCCATGCCATTCCATGCCATTCCATGCCATTCCATGCCATTCCATGCCATTCCATGCCATTCCATGCCATTCCATGCCATTCCATGCCATTCCATGCCATTCCATGCCATTCCATGCCATTCCATGCCATTCCATGCCATTCCATGCCATTCCATGCCATTCCATGCCATTCCATGCCATTCCATGCCATTCCATGCCATTCCATGCCATTCCATGCCATTCCATGCCATTCCATGCCATTCCATGCCATTCCATGCCATTCCATGCCATTCAATGCCGTGCCATGCCGTGCTATGCCGTGCCATGCCGTGCCATGCCGTGCCATGCCGTGCCATGCCGGTGCCATGCCGGTGCCATGCCGTGCCATGCCGGTGCCATGCCGTGCCATGCCGGTGCCATGCCGTGCCATGCCGGTGCCATGCCGTGCCATGCCGTGCCATGCCGGGCCATGCCGTGCCATGCCGTGCCATGCCGTGCCATGCCATTCCATGCCATTCCATGCCATTCCATGCCATTCCATGCCATTCCATGCCATTCCATGCCATTCCATGCCGTGCCATGCCGTGCCATGCCGTGCCATGCCGTGCCATGCCGTGCCATGCCGTGCCATGCCGTGCCATGCCGTGCCATGCCGTGCCATGCCGTGCCATGCCGTGCCATGCCGTGCCATGCCGTGCCATGCCGGTGCCATGCCGTGCCATGCCGGTGCCATGCCGTGCCATGCCGGTGCCATGCCGTGCCATGCCGGTGCCATGCCGTGCCATGCCGGTGCCATGCCGTGCCATGCCGGTGCCATGCCGTGCCATGCCGGTGCCATGCCGTGCCATGCCGGTGCCATGCCGTGCCATGCCGGTGCCATGCCGTGCCATGCCGGTGCCATGCCGTGCCATGCCGGTGCCATGCCGTGCCATGCCGGTGCCATGCCGTGCCATGCCGTGCCATGCCGTGCCATGCCGGTGCCATGCCGTGCCATGCCGGTGCCATGCCGGTGCGATGCCATTCCATGCCATTCCATGCCATTCCATGCCATTCCATGCCATTCCATGCCATTCCATGCCATTCCATGCCATTCCATGCCATTCCATGCCATTCCATGCCATTCCATGCCATTCCATGCCATTCCATGCCATTCCATGCCATTCCATGCCATTCCATGCCATTCCATGCCATTCCATGCCATTCCATGCCATTCCATGCCATTCCATGCCATTCCATGCCATTCCATGCCATTCCATGCCATTCCATGCCATTCCATGCCATTCCATGCCATTCCATGCCATTCCATGCCATTCCATGCCATTCCATGCCATTCCATGCCATTCCATGCCATTCCATGCCATTCCATGCCATTCCATGCCATTCCATGCCATTCCATGCCATTCCATGCCATTCCATGCCATTCCATGCCATTCCATGCCGGTGCCATGCCGGTGCCATGCCGGTGCCATGCCGGTGCCATGCCGTGCCATGCCGGTGCCATGCCGTGCCATGCCGGGCCATGCGGTGCCATGCCGGTGCCATGCCGTGCCATGCCGGTGCCATGCCGTGCCATGCCGGTGCCATGCCGTGCCATGCCGGTGCCATGCCGTGCCATGCCGGTGCCATGCCGTGCCATGCCGGTGCCATGCCGTGCCATGCCGGTGCCATGCCGTGCCATGCCGGTGCCATGCCGTGCCATGCCCGTGCCATGCCGTGCCATGCCGGTGCCATGCCGTGCCATGCCGGTGCCATGCCGTGCCATGCCGGTGCCATGCCGTGCCATGCCGGTGCCATGCCGTGCCATGCCGGTGCCATGCCGTGCCATGCCGGTGCCATGCCGTGCCATGCCGGTGCCATGCCGTGCCATGCCGGTGCCATGCCGGTGCCATGCCGGTGCCATGCCGGTGCCATGCCGGTGCCATGCCGGTGCCATGCCGGTGCCATGCCGGTGCCATGCCGGTGCCATGCCGGTGCCATGCCGTGCCATGCCGTGCCATGCCGTGCCATGCCGTGCCATGCCGTGCCATGCCGTGCCATGCCGGTGCCATGCCGTGCCATGCCGGTGCCATGCCGTGCCATGCCGGTGCCATGCCGTGCCATGCCGTGCCATGCCGGTGCCATGCCGTGCCATTCAATGCCATTCCATGCCATTCAATGCCGTGCCATGCCGTGCCATGCGGTGCCATGCCATTCCATGCGGTGCCATGCCATTCCATGCCATTCCATGCCATTCCATGCCATTCCATGCCATTCCATGCCATTCCATGCCATTCCATGCCATTCCATGCCATTCCATGCCATTCCATGTCATTCCATGCCATTCCATGCCATTCCATGCCGGTGCCATGCCGGTGCCATGCCGTGCCATGCCGGTGCCATGCCGTGCCATGCCGGGCCATGCGGTGCCATGCCGGTGCCATGCCGTGCCATGCCGGTGCCATGCCGTGCCATGCCGGTGCCATGCCGTGCCATGCCGGTGCCA
This sequence comes from Cryptus armator, assembly GCA_963971235.1. NCBI lineage: Eukaryota > Metazoa > Arthropoda > Insecta > Hymenoptera > Ichneumonidae > Cryptus > Cryptus armator. The sequence goes on along the minus strand of CAXARG010000001.1, from coordinate 147,711 downwards.
TGCCGTGCCATGCCGGTGCCATGCCGTGCCATGCCGGTGCCATGCCGTGCCATGCCCGTGCCATGCCGTGCCATGCCGGTGCCATGCCGTGCCATGCCGGTGCCATGCCGTGCCATGCCGGTGCCATGCCGTGCCATGCCGGTGCCATGCCGTGCCATGCCGGTGCCATGCCGTGCCATGCCGGTGCCATGCCGTGCCATGCCGGTGCCATGCCGTGCCATGCCGGTGCCATGCCGTGCCATGCCGGTGCCATGCCGTGCCATGCCGGTGCCATGCCGTGCCATGCCGGTGCCATGCCGTGCCATGCCGGTGCCATGCCGTGCCATGCCGGTGCCATGCCGTGCCATGCCGGTGCCATGCCGTGCCATGCCATTCCATGCCATTCCATGCCATTCCATGCCATTCCATGCCATTCCATGCCATTCCATGCCATTCCATGCCATTCCATGCCATTCCATGCCATTCCATGCCATTCCATGCCATTCCATGCCATTCCATGCCATTCCATGCCATTCCATGCCATTCCATGCCATTCCATGCCATTCCATGCCATTCCATGCCATTCCATGCCATTCCATGCCATTCCATGCCATTCCATGCCATTCCATGCCATTCCATGCCATTCCATGCCATTCCATGCCATTCCATGCCATTCCATGCCATTCCATGCCATTCCATGCCATTCCATGCCATTCCATGCCATTCCATGCCATTCCATGCCATTCCATGCCATTCCATGCCATTCCATGCCATTCCATGCCATTCCATGCCATTCCATGCCATTCCATGCCGGTGCCATGCCGTGCCATGCCGGTGCCATGCCGTGCCATGCCGGTGCCATGCCGTGCCATGCCGGTGCCATGCCGTGCCATGCCGGTGCCATGCCGTGCCATGCCGGTGCCATGCCGTGCCATGCCGGTGCCATGCCGTGCCATGCCGGTGCCATGCCGTGCCATGCCGGTGCCATGCCGTGCCATGCCGGTGCCATGCCGTGCCATGCCGGTGCCATGCCGTGCCATGCCGGTGCCATGCCGTGCCATGCCGGTGCCATGCCGTGCCATGCCGGTGCCATGCCGTGCCATGCCGGTGCCATGCCGTGCCATGCCGGTGCCATGCCGTGCCATGCCGGTGCCATGCCGTGCCATGCCGGTGCCATGCCGTGCCATGCCGTGCCATGCCGTGCCATGCCGTGCCATGCCGTGCCATGCCCGTGCCATGCCGTGCCATGCCGGTGCCATGCCGTGCCATGCCGGTGCCATGCCGGTGCCATGCCGGTGCCATGCCGGTGCCATGCCGTGCCATGCCGTGCCATGCCGTGCCATGCCGTGCCATGCCGTGCCATGCCGGTGCCATGCCGTGCCATGCCGGTGCCATGCCGTGCCATGCCGGTGCCATGCCGTGCCATGCCGTGCCATGCCGTGCCATTCCATGCCATTCAATGCCATTCCATGCCATTCAATGCCGTGCCATGCCGTGCCATGCGGTGCCATGCCATTCCATGCCATTCCATGCCATTCCATGCCATTCCATGCCATTCCATGCCATTCCATGCCATTCCATGCCATTCCATGCCATTCCATGCCATTCCATGCCATTCCATGTCATTCCATGCCATTCCATGCCATTCCATGCCGGTGCCATGCCGGTGCCATGCCGTGCCATGCCGGTGCCATGCCGTGCCATGCCGGGCCATGCGGTGCCATGCCGGTGCCATGCCGTGCCATGCCGGTGCCATGCCGTGCCATGCCGGTGCCATGCCGGTGCCATGCCGGTGCCATGCCGTGCCATGCCGGTGCCATGCCGTGCCATGCCGGTGCCATGCCGTGCCATGCCGGTGCCATGCCGTGCCATGCCGGTGCCATGCCGTGCCATGCCGTGCCATGCCGTGCCATGCCGTGCCATGCCGTGCCATTCCGTGCCATTCAATGCCATTCCATGCCATTCAATGCCGTGCCATGCCGTGCCATGCGGTGCCATGCCATTCCATGCCATTCCATGCCATTCCATGCCATTCCATGCCATTCCATGCCATTCCATGCCATTCCATGCCATTCCATGCCATTCCATGCCATTCCATGCCATTCCATGCCATTCCATGCCATTCCATGCCATTCCATGCCATTCCATGCCATTCCATGCCATTCCATGCCATTCCATGCCATTCCATGCCATTCCATGCCATTCCATGCCATTCCATGACATTCCATGCCATTCCATGCCATTCCATGCCATTCCATGCCATTCCATGCCATTCCATGCCATTCCATGCCGTGCCATGCCGGTGCCATGCCGGTGCGATGCCGGTGCCATGCCGGTGCGATGCCATTCCATGCCATTCCATGCCATTCCATGCCATTCCATGCCATTCCATGCCATTCCATGCCATTCCATGCCATTCCATGCCATTCCATGCCATTCCATGCCATTCAATGCCGTGCCATGCCGTCCCATGCCGGTGCCATGCCGTGCCATGCCGGTGCCATGCCGTGCCATGCCGTGCCATGCCGGTGCCATGCCGTGCCATGCCGGTGCCATGCCGTGCCATGCCGGTGCCATGCCGTGCCATGCCGGTGCCATGCCGTGCCATGCCGGTGCCATGCCGTGCCATGCCGGTGCCATGCCGTGCCATGCCGGTGCCATGCCGTGCCATGCCCGTGCCATGCCGTGCCATGCCGGTGCCATGCCGTGCCATGCCGGTGCCATGCCCTGCCATGCCGGTGCCATGCCGGTGCCATGCCGTGCCATGCCGGTGCCATGCCGTGCCATGCCGGTGCCATGCCGTGCCATGCCGGTGCCATGCCATTCCATGCCATTCCATGCCATTCCATGCCATTCCATGCCATTCCATGCCATTCCATGCTATTCCATGCCATTCCATGCCATTCCATGCCATTCCATGCCATTCCATGCCATTCCATGCCATTCCATGCCATTCCATGCCATTCCATGCCATTCCATGCCATTCCATGCCATTCCATGCCATTCCATGCCATTCCATGCCATTCCATGCCATTCCATGCCATTCCATGCCATTCCATGCCATTCCATGCCATTCCATGCCATTCCATGCCATTCCATGCCATTCCATGCCATTCCATGCCATTCCATGCCATTCCATGCCATTCCATGCCATTCCATGCCATTCCATGCCATTCCATGCCATTCCATGCCATTCCATGCCATTCCATGCCATTCCATGCCATTCCATGCCATTCCATGCCATTCCATGCCATTCCATGCCATTCCATGCCATTCCATGCCATTCCATGCCATTCCATGCCATTCCATGCCATTCCATGCCATTCCATGCCATTCCATGCCATTCCATGCCATTCCATGCCATTCCATGCCATTCCATGCCATTCCATGCCATTCCATGCCATTCCATGCCATTCCATGCCATTCCATGCCATTCAATGCCGTGCCATGCCGTGCCATGCCATTCCATGCCATTCCATGCCATTCCATGCCATTCCATGCCATTCCATGCCATTCCATGCCATTCCATGCCATTCCATGCCATTTCATGCCATTCCATGCCATTTCATGCCATTCCATGCCATTCCATGCCATTCCATGCCATTCCATGCCATTCCATGCCATTCCATGCCATTCCATGCCATTCCATGCCATTCCATGCCATTCCATGCCATTCCATGCCATTCCATGCCATTCCATGCCATTCCATGCCATTCCATGCCATTCCATGCCATTCCATGCCATTCCATGCCATTCCATGCCATTCCATGCCATTCCATGCCATTCCATGCCATTCCATGCCATTCCATGCCATTCCATGCCATTCCATGCCATTCCATGCCATTCCATGCCATTCCATGCCATTCCATGCCATTCCATGCCATTCCATGCCATTCAATGCCGTGCCATGCCGTGCTATGCCGTGCCATGCCGTGCCATGCCGTGCCATGCCGTGCCATGCCGGTGCCATGCCGGTGCCATGCCGTGCCATGCCGGTGCCATGCCGTGCCATGCCGGTGCCATGCCGTGCCATGCCGGTGCCATGCCGTGCCATGCCGTGCCATGCCGGGCCATGCCGTGCCATGCCGTGCCATGCCGTGCCATGCCATTCCATGCCATTCCATGCCATTCCATGCCATTCCATGCCATTCCATGCCATTCCATGCCATTCCATGCCATTCCATGCCATTCCATGCCGTGCCATGCCGTGCCATGCCGTGCCATGCCGTGCCATGCCGTGCCATGCCGTGCCATGCCGTGCCATGCCGTGCCATGCCGGTGCCATGCCGTGCCATGCCGGTGCCATGCCGTGCCATGCCGGTGCCATGCCGTGCCATGCCGGTGCCATGCCGTGCCATGCCGGTGCCATGCCGTGCCATGCCGGTGCCATGCCGTGCCATGCCGGTGCCATGCCGTGCCATGCCGGTGCCATGCCGTGCCATGCCGGTGCCATGCCGTGCCATGCCGGTGCCATGCCGTGCCATGCCGGTGCCATGCCGTGCCATGCCGGTGCCATGCCGTGCCATGCCGGTGCCATGCCGTGCCATGCCGTGCCATGCCGTGCCATGCCGGTGCCATGCCGTGCCATGCCGGTGCCATGCCGTGCCATGCCGGTGCCATGCCGGTGCGATGCCATTCCATGCCATTCCATGCCATTCCATGCCATTCCATGCCATTCCATGCCATTCCATGCCATTCCATGCCATTCCATGCCATTCCATGCCATTCCATGCCATTCCATGCCATTCCATGCCATTCCATGCCATTCCATGCCATTCCATGCCATTCCATGCCATTCCATGCCATTCCATGCCATTCCATGCCATTCCATGCCATTCCATGCCATTCCACATGCCATTCCATGCCATTCCATGCCATTCCATGCCATTCCATGCCATTCCATGCCATTCCATGCCATTCCATGCCATTCCATGCCATTCCATGCCATTCCATGCCATTCCATGCCATTCCATGCCATTCCATGCCATTCCATGCCATTCCATGCCATTCCATGCCATTCCATGCCATTCCATGCCATTCCATGCCGGTGCCATGCCGGTGCCATGCCGTGCCATGCCGGTGCCATGCCGTGCCATGCCGGGCCATGCGGTGCCATGCCGGTGCCATGCCGTGCCATGCCGGTGCCATGCCGTGCCATGCCGGTGCCATGCCGTGCCATGCCGGTGCCATGCCGTGCCATGCCGGTGCCATGCCGTGCCATGCCGGTGCCATGCCGTGCCATGCCGGTGCCATGCCGTGCCATGCCGGTGCCATGCCGTGCCATGCCCGTGCCATGCCGTGCCATGCCGGTGCCATGCCGTGCCATGCCGGTGCCATGCCGTGCCATGCCGGTGCCATGCCGTGCCATGCCGGTGCCATGCCGTGCCATGCCGGTGCCATGCCGTGCCATGCCGGTGCCATGCCGTGCCATGCCGGTGCCATGCCGTGCCATGCCGGTGCCATGCCGGTGCCATGCCGGTGCCATGCCGGTGCCATGCCGGTGCCATGCCGGTGCCATGCCGGTGCCATGCCGGTGCCATGCCGGTGCCATGCCGGTGCCATGCCGTGCCATGCCGTGCCATGCCGTGCCATGCCGTGCCATGCCGTGCCATGCCGTGCCATGCCGGTGCCATGCCGTGCCATGCCGGTGCCATGCCGTGCCATGCCGGTGCCATGCCGTGCCATGCCGTGCCATGCCGGTGCCATGCCGTGCCATTCAATGCCATTCCATGCCATTCAATGCCGTGCCATGCCGTGCCATGCGGTGCCATGCCATTCCATGCGGTGCCATGCCATTCCATGCCATTCCATGCCATTCCATGCCATTCCATGCCATTCCATGCCATTCCATGCCATTCCATGCCATTCCATGCCATTCCATGCCATTCCATGTCATTCCATGCCATTCCATGCCATTCCATGCCGGTGCCATGCCGGTGCCATGCCGTGCCATGCCGGTGCCATGCCGTGCCATGCCGGGCCATGCGGTGCCATGCCGGTGCCATGCCGTGCCATGCCGGTGCCATGCCGTGCCATGCCGGTGCCATGCCGTGCCATGCCGGTGCCATGCCGTGCCATGCCGGTGCCATGCCGTGCCATGCCGGTGCCATGCCGTGCCATGCCCGTGCCATGCCGTGCCATGCCGGTGCCATGCCGTGCCATGCCGGTGCCATGCCGTGCCATGCCGGTGCCATGCCGTGCCATGCCGGTGCCATGCCGTGCCATGCCGGTGCCATGCCGTGCCATGCCGGTGCCATGCCGTGCCATGCCGGTGCCATGCCGTGCCATGCCGGTGCCATGCCGTGCCATGCCGGTGCCATGCCGTGCCATGCCGGTGCCATGCCGTGCCATGCCGGTGCCATGCCGTGCCATGCCGGTGCCATGCCGTGCCATGCCGGTGCCATGCCGTGCCATGCCGGTGCCATGCCGTGCCATGCCGGTGCCATGCCGTGCCATGCCATTCCATGCCATTCCATGCCATTCCATGCCATTCCATGCCATTCCATGCCATTCCATGCCATTCCATGCCATTCCATGCCATTCCATGCCATTCCATGCCATTCCATGCCATTCCATGCCATTCCATGCCATTCCATGCCATTCCATGCCATTCCATGCCATTCCATGCCATTCCATGCCATTCCATGCCATTCCATGCCATTCCATGCCATTCCATGCCATTCCATGCCATTCCATGCCATTCCATGCCATTCCATGCCATTCCATGCCATTCCATGCCATTCCATGCCATTCCATGCCATTCCATGCCATTCCATGCCATTCCATGCCATTCCATGCCATTCCATGCCATTCCATGCCATTCCATGCCATTCCATGCCATTCCATGCCATTCCATGCCATTCCATGCCGGTGCCATGCCGTGCCATGCCGGTGCCATGCCGTGCCATGCCGGTGCCATGCCGTGCCATGCCGGTGCCATGCCGTGCCATGCCGGTGCCATGCCGTGCCATGCCGGTGCCATGCCGTGCCATGCCGGTGCCATGCCGTGCCATGCCGGTGCCATGCCGTGCCATGCCGGTGCCATGCCGTGCCATGCCGGTGCCATGCCGTGCCATGCCGGTGCCATGCCGTGCCATGCCGGTGCCATGCCGTGCCATGCCGGTGCCATGCCGTGCCATGCCGGTGCCATGCCGTGCCATGCCGGTGCCATGCCGTGCCATGCCGGTGCCATGCCGTGCCATGCCGGTGCCATGCCGTGCCATGCCGTGCCATGCCGTGCCATGCCGTGCCATGCCGTGCCATGCCCGTGCCATGCCGTGCCATGCCGGTGCCATGCCGTGCCATGCCGGTGCCATGCCGGTGCCATGCCGGTGCCATGCCGGTGCCATGCCGTGCCATGCCGTGCCATGCCGTGCCATGCCGTGCCATGCCGTGCCATGCCGGTGCCATGCCGTGCCATGCCGGTGCCATGCCGTGCCATGCCGGTGCCATGCCGTGCCATGCCGTGCCATGCCGTGCCATTCCATGCCATTCAATGCCATTCCATGCCATTCAATGCCGTGCCATGCCGTGCCATGCGGTGCCATGCCATTCCATGCCATTCCATGCCATTCCATGCCATTCCATGCCATTCCATGCCATTCCATGCCATTCCATGCCATTCCATGCCATTCCATGCCATTCCATGCCATTCCATGTCATTCCATGCCATTCCATGCCATTCCATGCCGGTGCCATGCCGGTGCCATGCCGTGCCATGCCGGTGCCATGCCGTGCCATGCCGGGCCATGCGGTGCCATGCCGGTGCCATGCCGTGCCATGCCGGTGCCATGCCGTGCCATGCCGGTGCCATGCCGGTGCCATGCCGGTGCCATGCCGTGCCATGCCGGTGCCATGCCGTGCCATGCCGGTGCCATGCCGTGCCATGCCGGTGCCATGCCGTGCCATGCCGGTGCCATGCCGTGCCATGCCGTGCCATGCCGTGCCATGCCGTGCCATGCCGTGCCATTCCGTGCCATTCAATGCCATTCCATGCCATTCAATGCCGTGCCATGCCGTGCCATGCGGTGCCATGCCATTCCATGCCATTCCATGCCATTCCATGCCATTCCATGCCATTCCATGCCATTCCATGCCATTCCATGCCATTCCATGCCATTCCATGCCATTCCATGCCATTCCATGCCATTCCATGCCATTCCATGCCATTCCATGCCATTCCATGCCATTCCATGCCATTCCATGCCATTCCATGCCATTCCATGCCATTCCATGCCATTCCATGCCATTCCATGCCATTCCATGCCATTCCATGACATTCCATGCCATTCCATGCCATTCCATGCCATTCCATGCCATTCCATGCCATTCCATGCCATTCCATGCCGTGCCATGCCGGTGCCATGCCGGTGCGATGCCGGTGCCATGCCGGTGCGATGCCATTCCATGCCATTCCATGCCATTCCATGCCATTCCATGCCATTCCATGCCATTCCATGCCATTCCATGCCATTCCATGCCATTCCATGCCATTCCATGCCATTCAATGCCGTGCCATGCCGTCCCATGCCGGTGCCATGCCGTGCCATGCCGGTGCCATGCCGTGCCATGCCGTGCCATGCCGGTGCCATGCCGTGCCATGCCGGTGCCATGCCGTGCCATGCCGGTGCCATGCCGTGCCATGCCGGTGCCATGCCGTGCCATGCCGGTGCCATGCCGTGCCATGCCGGTGCCATGCCGTGCCATGCCGGTGCCATGCCGTGCCATGCCCGTGCCATGCCGTGCCATGCCGGTGCCATGCCGTGCCATGCCGGTGCCATGCCCTGCCATGCCGGTGCCATGCCGGTGCCATGCCGTGCCATGCCGGTGCCATGCCGTGCCATGCCGGTGCCATGCCGTGCCATGCCGGTGCCATGCCATCCATGCCGGTGCCATGCCATTCCATGCCATTCCATGCCATTCCATGCCATTCCATGCCATTCCATGCCATTCCATGCTATTCCATGCCATTCCATGCCATTCCATGCCATTCCATGCCATTCCATGCCATTCCATGCCATTCCATGCCATTCCATGCCATTCCATGCCATTCCATGCCATTCCATGCCATTCCATGCCATTCCATGCCATTCCATGCCATTCCATGCCATTCCATGCCATTCCATGCCATTCCATGCCATTCCATGCCATTCCATGCCATTCCATGCCATTCCATGCCATTCCATGCCATTCCATGCCATTCCATGCCATTCCATGCCATTCCATGCCATTCCATGCCATTCCATGCCATTCCATGCCATTCCATGCCATTCCATGCCATTCCATGCCATTCCATGCCATTCCATGCCATTCCATGCCATTCCATGCCATTCCATGCCATTCCATGCCATTCCATGCCATTCCATGCCATTCCATGCCATTCCATGCCATTCCATGCCATTCCATGCCATTCCATGCCATTCCATGCCATTCCATGCCATTCCATGCCATTCCATGCCATTCCATGCCATTCCATGCCATTCCATGCCATTCCATGCCATTCCATGCCATTCCATGCCATTCCATGCCATTCCATGCCATTCAATGCCGTGCCATGCCGTGCCATGCCATTCCATGCCATTCCATGCCATTCCATGCCATTCCATGCCATTCCATGCCATTCCATGCCATTCCATGCCATTCCATGCCATTTCATGCCATTCCATGCCATTTCATGCCATTCCATGCCATTCCATGCCATTCCATGCCATTCCATGCCATTCCATGCCATTCCATGCCATTCCATGCCATTCCATGCCATTCCATGCCATTCCATGCCATTCCATGCCATTCCATGCCATTCCATGCCATTCCATGCCATTCCATGCCATTCCATGCCATTCCATGCCATTCCATGCCATTCCATGCCATTCCATGCCATTCCATGCCATTCCATGCCATTCCATGCCATTCCATGCCATTCCATGCCATTCCATGCCATTCCATGCCATTCCATGCCATTCCATGCCATTCCATGCCATTCCATGCCATTCAATGCCGTGCCATGCCGTGCTATGCCGTGCCATGCCGTGCCATGCCGTGCCATGCCGTGCCATGCCGGTGCCATGCCGGTGCCATGCCGTGCCATGCCGGTGCCATGCCGTGCCATGCCGGTGCCATGCCGTGCCATGCCGGTGCCATGCCGTGCCATGCCGTGCCATGCCGGGCCATGCCGTGCCATGCCGTGCCATGCCGTGCCATGCCATTCCATGCCATTCCATGCCATTCCATGCCATTCCATGCCATTCCATGCCATTCCATGCCATTCCATGCCATTCCATGCCATTCCATGCCGTGCCATGCCGTGCCATGCCGTGCCATGCCGTGCCATGCCGTGCCATGCCGTGCCATGCCGTGCCATGCCGTGCCATGCCGTGCCATGCCGTGCCATGCCGGTGCCATGCCGTGCCATGCCGGTGCCATGCCGTGCCATGCCGGTGCCATGCCGTGCCATGCCGGTGCCATGCCGTGCCATGCCGGTGCCATGCCGTGCCATGCCGGTGCCATGCCGTGCCATGCCGGTGCCATGCCGTGCCATGCCGGTGCCATGCCGTGCCATGCCGGTGCCATGCCGTGCCATGCCGGTGCCATGCCGTGCCATGCCGGTGCCATGCCGTGCCATGCCGGTGCCATGCCGTGCCATGCCGTGCCATGCCGTGCCATGCCGGTGCCATGCCGTGCCATGCCGGTGCCATGCCGGTGCGATGCCATTCCATGCCATTCCATGCCATTCCATGCCATTCCATGCCATTCCATGCCATTCCATGCCATTCCATGCCATTCCATGCCATTCCATGCCATTCCATGCCATTCCATGCCATTCCATGCCATTCCATGCCATTCCATGCCATTCCATGCCATTCCATGCCATTCCATGCCATTCCATGCCATTCCATGCCATTCCATGCCATTCCATGCCATTCCATGCCATTCCATGCCATTCCATGCCATTCCATGCCATTCCATGCCATTCCATGCCATTCCATGCCATTCCATGCCATTCCATGCCATTCCATGCCATTCCATGCCATTCCATGCCATTCCATGCCATTCCATGCCATTCCATGCCATTCCATGCCATTCCATGCCATTCCATGCCATTCCATGCCATTCCATGCCATTCCATGCCATTCCATGCCATTCCATGCCGGTGCCATGCCGGTGCCATGCCGGTGCCATGCCGGTGCCATGCCGTGCCATGCCGGTGCCATGCCGTGCCATGCCGGGCCATGCGGTGCCATGCCGGTGCCATGCCGTGCCATGCCGGTGCCATGCCGTGCCATGCCGGTGCCATGCCGTGCCATGCCGGTGCCATGCCGTGCCATGCCGGTGCCATGCCGTGCCATGCCGGTGCCATGCCGTGCCATGCCGGTGCCATGCCGTGCCATGCCGGTGCCATGCCGTGCCATGCCCGTGCCATGCCGTGCCATGCCGGTGCCATGCCGTGCCATGCCGGTGCCATGCCGTGCCATGCCGGTGCCATGCCGTGCCATGCCGGTGCCATGCCGTGCCATGCCGGTGCCATGCCGTGCCATGCCGGTGCCATGCCGTGCCATGCCGGTGCCATGCCGTGCCATGCCGGTGCCATGCCGGTGCCATGCCGGTGCCATGCCGGTGCCATGCCGGTGCCATGCCGGTGCCATGCCGGTGCCATGCCGGTGCCATGCCGGTGCCATGCCGGTGCCATGCCGTGCCATGCCGTGCCATGCCGTGCCATGCCGTGCCATGCCGTGCCATGCCGTGCCATGCCGGTGCCATGCCGTGCCATGCCGGTGCCATGCCGTGCCATGCCGGTGCCATGCCGTGCCATGCCGTGCCATGCCGGTGCCATGCCGTGCCATTCAATGCCATTCCATGCCATTCAATGCCGTGCCATGCCGTGCCATGCGGTGCCATGCCATTCCATGCGGTGCCATGCCATTCCATGCCATTCCATGCCATTCCATGCCATTCCATGCCATTCCATGCCATTCCATGCCATTCCATGCCATTCCATGCCATTCCATGCCATTCCATGTCATTCCATGCCATTCCATGCCATTCCATGCCGGTGCCATGCCGGTGCCATGCCGTGCCATGCCGGTGCCATGCCGTGCCATGCCGGGCCATGCGGTGCCATGCCGGTGCCATGCCGTGCCATGCCGGTGCCATGCCGTGCCATGCCGGTGCCATGCCGTGCCATGCCGGTGCCATGCCGTGCCATGCCGGTGCCATGCCGTGCCATGCCGGTGCCATGCCGTGCCATGCCCGTGCCATGCCGTGCCATGCCGGTGCCATGCCGTGCCATGCCGGTGCCATGCCGTGCCATGCCGGTGCCATGCCGTGCCATGCCGGTGCCATGCCGTGCCATGCCGGTGCCATGCCGTGCCATGCCGGTGCCATGCCGTGCCATGCCGGTGCCATGCCGTGCCATGCCGGTGCCATGCCGTGCCATGCCGGTGCCATGCCGTGCCATGCCGGTGCCATGCCGTGCCATGCCGGTGCCATGCCGTGCCATGCCGGTGCCATGCCGTGCCATGCCGGTGCCATGCCGTGCCATGCCGGTGCCATGCCGTGCCATGCCATTCCATGCCATTCCATGCCATTCCATGCCATTCCATGCCATTCCATGCCATTCCATGCCATTCCATGCCATTCCATGCCATTCCATGCCATTCCATGCCATTCCATGCCATTCCATGCCATTCCATGCCATTCCATGCCATTCCATGCCATTCCATGCCATTCCATGCCATTCCATGCCATTCCATGCCATTCCATGCCATTCCATGCCATTCCATGCCATTCCATGCCATTCCATGCCATTCCATGCCATTCCATGCCATTCCATGCCATTCCATGCCATTCCATGCCATTCCATGCCATTCCATGCCATTCCATGCCATTCCATGCCATTCCATGCCATTCCATGCCATTCCATGCCATTCCATGCCATTCCATGCCATTCCATGCCATTCCATGCCGGTGCCATGCCGTGCCATGCCGGTGCCATGCCGTGCCATGCCGGTGCCATGCCGTGCCATGCCGGTGCCATGCCGTGCCATGCCGGTGCCATGCCGTGCCATGCCGGTGCCATGCCGTGCCATGCCGGTGCCATGCCGTGCCATGCCGGTGCCATGCCGTGCCATGCCGGTGCCATGCCGTGCCATGCCGGTGCCATGCCGTGCCATGCCGGTGCCATGCCGTGCCATGCCGGTGCCATGCCGTGCCATGCCGGTGCCATGCCGTGCCATGCCGGTGCCATGCCGTGCCATGCCGGTGCCATGCCGTGCCATGCCGGTGCCATGCCGTGCCATGCCGGTGCCATGCCGTGCCATGCCGGTGCCATGCCGTGCCATGCCGTGCCATGCCGTGCCATGCCGTGCCATGCCGTGCCATGCCCGTGCCATGCCGTGCCATGCCGGTGCCATGCCGTGCCATGCCGGTGCCATGCCGGTGCCATGCCGGTGCCATGCCGGTGCCATGCCGTGCCATGCCGTGCCATGCCGTGCCATGCCGTGCCATGCCGTGCCATGCCGGTGCCATGCCGTGCCATGCCGGTGCCATGCCGTGCCATGCCGGTGCCATGCCGTGCCATGCCGTGCCATGCCGTGCCATTCCATGCCATTCAATGCCATTCCATGCCATTCAATGCCGTGCCATGCCGTGCCATGCGGTGCCATGCCATTCCATGCCATTCCATGCCATTCCATGCCATTCCATGCCATTCCATGCCATTCCATGCCATTCCATGCCATTCCATGCCATTCCATGCCATTCCATGCCATTCCATGTCATTCCATGCCATTCCATGCCATTCCATGCCGGTGCCATGCCGGTGCCATGCCGTGCCATGCCGGTGCCATGCCGTGCCATGCCGGGCCATGCGGTGCCATGCCGGTGCCATGCCGTGCCATGCCGGTGCCATGCCGGTGCCATGCCGGTGCCATGCCGTGCCATGCCGGTGCCATGCCGTGCCATGCCGGTGCCATGCCGTGCCATGCCGGTGCCATGCCGTGCCATGCCGGTGCCATGCCGTGCCATGCCGTGCCATGCCGTGCCATGCCGTGCCATGCCGTGCCATTCCGTGCCATTCAATGCCATTCCATGCCATTCAATGCCGTGCCATGCCGTGCCATGCGGTGCCATGCCATTCCATGCCATTCCATGCCATTCCATGCCATTCCATGCCATTCCATGCCATTCCATGCCATTCCATGCCATTCCATGCCATTCCATGCCATTCCATGCCATTCCATGCCATTCCATGCCATTCCATGCCATTCCATGCCATTCCATGCCATTCCATGCCATTCCATGCCATTCCATGCCATTCCATGCCATTCCATGCCATTCCATGCCATTCCATGCCATTCCATGCCATTCAATGCCGTGCCATGCCATTCAATGCCGTGCCATGCCGTCCCATGCCGGTGCCATGCCGTGCCATGCCGGTGCCATGCCGGTGCCATGCCGTGCCATGCCGGTGCCATGCCGTGCCATGCCGGTGCCATGCCGTGCCATGCCGGTGCCATGCCGTGCCATGCCGGTGCCATGCCGTGCCATGCCGTGCCATGCCCGTGCCATGCCGGTGCCATGCCGTGCCATGCCGGTGCCATGCCGTGCCATGCCGGTGCCATGCCGTGCCATGCCGGTGCCATGCCGTGCCATGCCGGTGCCATGCCGTGCCATGCCGGTGCCATGCCGTGCCATGCCGGTGCCATGCCGTGCCATGCCGGTGCCATGCCGTGCCATGCCGGTGCCATGCCGTGCCATGCCGGTGCCATGCCGTGCCATGCCGGTGCCATGCCGTGCCATGCCGGTGCCATGCCGTGCCATGCCGGTGCCATGCCGTGCCATGCCGGTGCCATGCCGTGCCATGCCGGTGCCATGCCGTGCCATGCCGGTGCCATGCCGTGCCATGCCGTGCCATGCCGTGCCATGCCGTGCCATGCCGTGCCATGCCGTGCCATTCCATGCCATTCAATGCCATTCCATGCCATTCAATGCCGTGCCATGCCGTGCCATGCGGTGCCATGCCATTCCATGCCATTCCATGCCATTCCATGCCATTCCATGCCATTCCATGCCATTCCATGCCATTCCATGCCATTCCATGCCATTCCATGCCATTCCATGCCATTCCATGCCATTCCATGCCATTCCATGTCATTCCATGCCATTCCATGCCATTCCATGCCGGTGCCATGCCGGTGCCATGCCGTGCCATGCCGGTGCCATGCCGTGCCATGCCGGGCCATGCGGTGCCATGCCGGTGCCATGCCGTGCCATGCCGGTGCCATGCCGTGCCATGCCGGTGCCATGCCGTGCCATTCCATGCCATTCAATGCCATTCCATGCCATTCAATGCCGTGCCATGCCGTGCCATGCGGTGCCATGCCATTCCATGCCATTCCATGCCATTCCATGCCATTCCATGCCATTCCATGCCATTCCATGCCATTCCATGCCGGTGCCATGCCGGTGCCATGCCGTGCCATGCCGGTGCCATGCCGTGCCATGCCGGGCCATGCGGTGCCATGCCGGTGCCATGCCGTGCCATGCCGGTGCCATGCCGTGCCATGCCGGTGCCATGCCGTGCCATGCCGGTGCCATGCCGTGCCATGCCGGTGCCATGCCGTGCCATGCCGGTGCCATGCCGTGCCATGCCGGTGCCATGCCGTGCCATGCCCGTGCCATGCCGTGCCATGCCGGTGCCATGCCGTGCCATGCCGGTGCCATGCCGTGCCATGCCGGTGCCATGCCGTGCCATGCCGGTGCCATGCCGGTGCGATGCCATTCCATGCCATTCCATGCCATTCCATGCCATTCCATGCCATTCCATGCCATTCCATGCCATTCCATGCCATTCCATGCCATTCCATGCCATTCCATGCCATTCCATGCCATTCCATGCCATTCCATGCCATTCCATGCCATTCCATGCCATTCCATGCCATTCCATGCCATTCCATGCCATTCCATGCCATTCCATGCCATTCCATGCCATTCCATGCCATTCCATGCCATTCCATGCCATTCCATGCCATTCCATGCCATTCCATGCCATTCCATGCCGGTGCCATGCCGTGCCATGCCGGTGCCATGCCGTGCCATGCCGGTGCCATGCCGTGCCATGCCGGTGCCATGCCGGTGCGATGCCATTCCATGCCATTCCATGCCATTCCATGCCATTCCATGCCATTCCATGCCATTCCATGCCATTCCATGCCATTCCATGCCATTCCATGCCATTCCATGCCATTCCATGCCATTCCATGCCATTCCATGCCGTGCCATGCCGGTGCCATGCCGTGCCATGCCGGTGCCATGCCGTGCCATGCCGGTGCCATGCCATTCCATGCCATTCCATGCCATTCCATGCCATTCCATGCCATTCCATGCCATTCCATGCCATTCCATGCCATTCCATGCCATTCCATGCCATTCCATGCCATTCCATGCCGGTGCCATGCCGTGCCATGCCGGTGCCATGCCGTGCCATGCCGGTGCCATGCCGTGCCATGCCGGTGCCATGCCGTGCCATGCCGGTGCCATGCCGTGCCATGCCGGTGCCATGCCGTGCCATGCCGGTGCCATGCCGTGCCATGCCCGTGCCATGCCGGTGCCATGCCGTGCCATGCCGGTGCCATGCCGTGCCATGCCGGTGCCATGCCGGTGCCATGCCGTGCCATGCCGGTGCCATGCCGGTGCCATGCCGTGCCATTCCATGCCATTCCATGCCATTCCATGCCATTCCATGCCATTCCATGCCATTCCATGCCATTCCATGCCATTCCATGCCATTCCATGCCATTCCATGCCATTCCATGCCATTCCATGCCATTCCATGCCATTCCATGCCATTCCATGCCATTCCATGCCATTCCATGCCATTCCATGCCATTCCATGCCATTCCATGCCATTCCATGCCATTCCATGCCATTCCATGCCATTCCATGCCATTCCATGCCATTCCATGCCATTCCATGCCATTCCATGCCATTCCATGCCATTCCATGCCATTCCATGCCATTCCATGCCATTCCATGCCATTCCATGCCATTCCATGCCATTCCATGCCATTCCATGCCATTCCATGCCATTCCATGCCATTCCATGCCGTGCCATGCCATTCCATGCCGTGCCATGCCGGTGCCATGCCGTGCCATGCCGGTGCCATGCCGTGCCATGCCGGTGCCATGCCGTGCCATGCCGGTGCCATGCCGTGCCATGCCGGTGCCATGCCGTGCCATGCCGGTGCCATGCCGTGCCATGCCGGTGCCATGCCGTGCCATGCCGGTGCCATGCCGTGCCATGCCGGTGCCATGCCGTGCCATGCCGGTGCCATGCCGTGCCATGCCGGTGCCATGCCGTGCCATGCCGTGCCATGCCGTGCCATGCCCGTGCCATGCCGTGCCATGCCGGTGCCATGCCGTGCCATGCCGGTGCCATGCCGTGCCATGCCGGTGCCATGCCGTGCCATGCCGGTGCCATGCCGTGCCATGCCGGTGCCATGCCGTGCCATGCCGGTGCCATGCCGGTGCCATGCCGTGCCATGCCGGTGCCATGCCGTGCCATGCCGTGCCATGCCGTGCCATGCCGTGCCATGCCGTGCCATGCCGGTGCCATGCCGTGCCATGCCGGTGCCATGCCGTGCCATGCCGGTGCCATGCCGTGCCATGCCGGTGCCATGCCGTGCCATGCCGGTGCCATGCCGTGCCATGCCGGTGCCATGCCGTGCCATGCCGGTGCCATGCCGTGCCATGCCGGTGCCATGCCGTGCCATGCCGGTGCCATGCCGTGCCATGCCGGTGCCATGCCGTGCCATGCCGGTGCCATGCCGTGCCATGCCGGTGCCATGCCGTGCCATGCCGGTGCCATGCCGTGCCATGCCGGTGCCATGCCGTGCCATGCCGGTGCCATGCCGTGCCATGCCGGTGCCATGCCGTGCCATGCCGGTGCCATGCCGTGCCATGCCGGTGCCATGCCGGTGCCATGCCGTGCCATGCCGGTGCCATGCCGTGCCATGCCGGTGCCATGCCGTGCCATGCCGGTGCCATGCCGTGCCATGCCGGTGCCATGCCATTCCATGCCATTCCATGCCATTCCATGCCATTCCATGCCATTCCATGCCATTCCATGCCATTCCATGCCATTCCATGCCATTCCATGCCATTCCATGCCATTCCATGCCATTCCATGCCATTCCATGCCGTGCCATGCCGGTGCCATGCCGTGCCATGCCGGTGCCATGCCGGTGCCATGCCGTGCCATGCCGGTGCCATGCCGTGCTATGCCGGTGCCATGCCGGTGCCATGCCGTGCCATGCCGGTGCCATGCCGTGCCATGCCGGTGCCATGCCGTGCCATGCCGTGCCATGCCGTGCCATGCCGGTGCCATGCCGTGCCATGCCGGTGCCATGCCGTGCCATGCCGGTGCCATGCCGTGCCATGCCGGTGCCATGCCGTGCCATGCCGGTGCCATGCCGTGCCATGCCGGTGCCATGCCGTGCCATGCCGGTGCCATGCCGTGCCATGCCCGTGCCATGCCGGTGCCATGCCGTGCCATGCCGGTGCCATGCCGTGCCATGCCGGTGCCATGCCGTGCCATGCCCGTGCCATGCCGGTGCCATGCCGTGCCATGCCGGTGCCATGCCGTGCCATGCCGGTGCCATGCCGTGCCATGCCGGTGCCATGCCGTGCCATGCCGGTGCCATGCCATTCCATGCCATTCCATGCCATTCCATGCCATTCCATGCCATTCCATGCCATTCCATGCCATTCCATGCCATTCCATGCCATTCCATGCCATTCCATGCCATTCCATGCCATTCCATGCCATTCCATGCCATTCCATGCCATTCCATGCCATTCCATGCCATTCCATGCCATTCCATGCCATTCCATGCCATTCCATGCCATTCCATGCCATTCCATGCCATTCCATGCCATTCCATGCCATTCCATGCCATTCCATGCCATTCCATGCCATTCCATGCCATTCCATGACATTCCATGCCATTCCATGCCATTCCATGCCATTCCATGCCATTCCATGCCATTCCATGCCATTCCATGCCATTCCATGCCATTCCATGCCGTGCCATGCCGGTGCCATGCCGGTGCGATGCCGGTGCCATGCCGGTGCGATGCCATTCCATGCCATTCCATGCCATTCCATGCCATTCCATGCCATTCCATGCCATTCCATGCCATTCCATGCCATTCCATGCCATTCCATGCCATTCCATGCCATTCCATGCCATTCCATGCCATTCAATGCCGTGCCATGCCGTCCCATGCCGGTGCCATGCCGTGCCATGCCGGTGCCATGCCGTGCCATGCCGTGCCATGCCGGTGCCATGCCGTGCCATGCCGGTGCCATGCCGTGCCATGCCGGTGCCATGCCATTCAATGCCGTGCCATGCCGTCCCATGCCGGTGCCATGCCGTGCCATGCCGTGCCATGCCGGTGCCATGCCGTGCCATGCCGGTGCCATGCCGTGCCATGCCGGTGCCATGCCGTGCCATGCCGGTGCCATGCCGTGCCATGCCGGTGCCATGCCGTGCCATGCCGGTGCCATGCCGTGCCATGCCGGTGCCATGCCGTGCCATGCCCGTGCCATGCCGTGCCATGCCGGTGCCATGCCGGTGCCATGCCGGTGCCATGCCGGTGCCATGCCGGTGCCATGCCGTGCCATGCCGGTGCCATGCCGTGCCATGCCGGTGCCATGCCGTGCCATGCCGGTGCCATGCCGTGCCATGCCGGTGCCATGCCATTCCATGCCATTCCATGCCATTCCATGCCATTCCATGCCATTCCATGCCATTCCATGCCATTCCATGCCATTCCATGCCATTCCATGCCATTCCATGCCATTCCATGCCATTCCATGCCATTCCATGCCATTCCATGCCATTCCATGCCATTCCATGCCATTCCATGCCATTCCATGCCATTCCATGCCATTCCATGCCATTCAATGCCGTGCCATGCCGTGCCATGCCATTCCATGCCATTCCATGCCATTCCATGCCATTCCATGCCATTCCATGCCATTTCATGCCATTCCATGCCATTTCATGCCATTCCATGCCATTCCATGCCATTCCATGCCATTCCATGCCATTCCATGCCATTCCATGCCATTCCATGCCATTCCATGCCATTCCATGCCATTCCATGCCATTCCATGCCATTCCATGCCATTCCATGCCATTCCATGCCATTCCATGCCATTCCATGCCATTCCATGCCATTCCATGCCATTCCATGCCATTCCATGCCATTCCATGCCATTCCATGCCATTCCATGCCATTCCATGCCATTCCATGCCATTCCATGCCATTCCATGCCATTCCATGCCATTCCATGCCATTCCATGCCATTCCATGCCATTCCATGCCATTCCATGCCATTCCATGCCATTCCATGCCATTCCATGCCATTCCATGCCATTCCATGCCATTCCATGCCATTCCATGCCATTCCATGCCATTCCATGCCATTCAATGCCGTGCCATGCCATTCAATGCCGTGCCATGCCGTCCCATGCCGGTGCCATGCCGTGCCATGCCGGTGCCATGCCGGTGCCATGCCGTGCCATGCCGGTGCCATGCCGTGCCATGCCGGTGCCATGCCGTGCCATGCCGGTGCCATGCCGTGCCATGCCGGTGCCATGCCGTGCCATGCCGGTGCCATGCCGTGCCATGCCGTGCCATGCCCGTGCCATGCCGGTGCCATGCCGTGCCACGCCGGTGCCATGCCGTGCCATGCCGGTGCCATGCCGTGCCATGCCGGTGCCATGCCGTGCCATGCCGGTGCCATGCCGTGCCATGCCGTGCCATGCCGGTGCCATGCCGTGCCATGCCGGTGCCATGCCGGTGCGATGCCATTCCATGCCATTCCATGCCATTCCATGCCATTCCATGCCATTCCATGCCATTCCATGCCATTCCATGCCATTCCATGCCATTCCATGCCATTCCATGCCATTCCATGCCATTCCATGCCATTCCATGCCATTCCATGCCATTCCATGCCATTCCATGCCATTCCATGCCATTCCATGCCATTCCATGCCATTCCATGCCATTCCATGCCATTCCATGCCATTCCATGCCATTCCATGCCATTCCATGCCATTCCATGCCATTCCATGCCATTCCATGCCATTCCATGCCATTCCATGCCATTCCATGCCATTCCATGCCATTCCATGCCATTCCATGCCATTCCATGCCATTCCATGCCATTCCATGCCATTCCATGCCATTCCATGCCATTCCATGCCATTCCATGCCATTCCATGCCATTCCATGCCATTCCATGCCATTCCATGCCATTCCATGCCATTCCATGCCATTCCATGCCATTCCATGCCATTCCATGCCATTCCATGCCATTCCATGCCATTCCATGCCATTCCATGCCATTCCATGCCATTCCATGCCATTCCATGCGATTCAATGCCGTGCCATGCCGTGCTATGCCGTGCCATGCCGTGCCATGCCGTGCCATGCCGTGCCATGCCGGTGCCATGCCGGTGCCATGCCGTGCCATGCCGGTGCCATGCCGTGCCATGCCGGTGCCATGCCGTGCCATGCCGGTGCCATGCCGTGCCATGCCGGTGCCATGCCGTGCCATGCCGTGCCATGCCGGGCCATGCCGTGCCATGCCGTGCCATGCCGTGCCATGCCGTGCCATGCCGTGCCATGCCATTCCATGCCATTCCATGCCATTCCATGCCATTCCATGCCATTCCATGCCATTCCATGCCATTCCATGCCATTCCATGCCATTCCATGCCATTCCATGCCATTCCATGCCATTCCATGCCATTCCATGCCATTCCATGCCATTCCATGCCATTCCATGCCATTCCATGCCATTCCATGCCATTCCATGCCATTCCATGCCATTCAATGCCGTGCCATGCCGTGCCATGCCGGTGCCATGCCGGTGCCATGCCGTGCCATGCCTGTGCCATGCCGGTGCCATGCCGTGCCATGCCGGTGCCATGCCGTGCCATGCCGATGCCATGCCGTGCCATGCCGGTGCCATGCCGTGCCATGCCCGTGCCATGCCGTGCCATGCCGGTGCCATGCCGTGCCATGCCGGTGCCATGCCGTGCCATGCCGGTGCCATGCCGGTGCCATGCCGTGCCATGCCGGTGCCATGCCGTGCCATGCCGGTGCCATGCCGTGCCATGCCGGTGCCATGCCATTCCATGCCGGTGCCATGCCATTCCATGCCATTCCATGCCATTCCATGCCATTCCATGCCATTCCATGCCATTCCATGCCATTCCATGCCATTCCATGCCATTCCATGCCATTCCATGCCATTCCATGCCATTCCATGCCATTCCATGCCATTCCATGCCGTGCCATGCCGGTGCCATGCCGGTGCGATGCCGGTGCCATGCCGGTGCGATGCCATTCCATGCCATTCCATGCCATTCCATGCCATTCCATGCCATTCCATGCCATTCCATGCCATTCCATGCCATTCCATGCCATTCCATGCCATTCCATGCCATTCCATGCCATTCAATGCCGTGCCATGCCGTCCCATGCCGGTGCCATGCCGTGCCATGCCGGTGCCATGCCGTGCCATGCCGTGCCATGCCGGTGCCATGCCGTGCCATGCCGGTGCCATGCCGTGCCATGCCGGTGCCATGCCGTGCCATGCCGGTGCCATGCCGTGCCATGCCGGTGCCATGCCGTGCCATGCCGGTGCCATGCCGTGCCATGCCGGTGCCATGCCGTGCCATGCCCGTGCCATGCCGTGCCATGCCGGTGCCATGCCGTGCCATGCCGGTGCCATGCCCTGCCATGCCGGTGCCATGCCGGTGCCATGCCGTGCCATGCCGGTGCCATGCCGTGCCATGCCGGTGCCATGCCGTGCCATGCCGGTGCCATGCCATTCCATGCCATTCCATGCCATTCCATGCCATTCCATGCCATTCCATGCCATTCCATGCCATTCCATGCTATTCCATGCCATTCCATGCCATTCCATGCCATTCCATGCCATTCCATGCCATTCCATGCCATTCCATGCCATTCCATGCCATTCCATGCCATTCCATGCCATTCCATGCCATTCCATGCCATTCCATGCCATTCCATGCCATTCCATGCCATTCCATGCCATTCCATGCCATTCCATGCCATTCCATGCCATTCCATGCCATTCCATGCCATTCCATGCCATTCCATGCCATTCCATGCCATTCCATGCCATTCCATGCCATTCCATGCCATTCCATGCCATTCCATGCCATTCCATGCCATTCCATGCCATTCCATGCCATTCCATGCCATTCCATGCCATTCCATGCCATTCCATGCCATTCCATGCCATTCCATGCCATTCCATGCCATTCCATGCCATTCCATGCCATTCCATGCCATTCCATGCCATTCCATGCCATTCCATGCCATTCCATGCCATTCCATGCCATTCCATGCCATTCCATGCCATTCCATGCCATTCCATGCCATTCCATGCCATTCCATGCCATTCCATGCCATTCCATGCCATTCCATGCCATTCCATGCCATTCCATGCCATTCCATGCCATTCCATGCCATTCCATGCCATTCAATGCCGTGCCATGCCGTGCCATGCCATTCCATGCCATTCCATGCCATTCCATGCCATTCCATGCCATTCCATGCCATTCCATGCCATTCCATGCCATTCCATGCCATTCCATGCCATTCCATGCCATTTCATGCCATTCCATGCCATTTCATGCCATTCCATGCCATTCCATGCCATTCCATGCCATTCCATGCCATTCCATGCCATTCCATGCCATTCCATGCCATTCCATGCCATTCCATGCCATTCCATGCCATTCCATGCCATTCCATGCCATTCCATGCCATTCCATGCCATTCCATGCCATTCCATGCCATTCCATGCCATTCCATGCCATTCCATGCCATTCCATGCCATTCCATGCCATTCCATGCCATTCCATGCCATTCCATGCCATTCCATGCCATTCCATGCCATTCCATGCCATTCCATGCCATTCCATGCCATTCCATGCCATTCCATGCCATTCAATGCCGTGCCATGCCGTGCTATGCCGTGCCATGCCGTGCCATGCCGTGCCATGCCGTGCCATGCCGGTGCCATGCCGGTGCCATGCCGTGCCATGCCGGTGCCATGCCGTGCCATGCCGGTGCCATGCCGTGCCATGCCGGTGCCATGCCGTGCCATGCCGTGCCATGCCGGGCCATGCCGTGCCATGCCGTGCCATGCCGTGCCATGCCATTCCATGCCATTCCATGCCATTCCATGCCATTCCATGCCATTCCATGCCATTCCATGCCATTCCATGCCATTCCATGCCGTGCCATGCCGTGCCATGCCGTGCCATGCCGTGCCATGCCGTGCCATGCCGTGCCATGCCGTGCCATGCCGTGCCATGCCGTGCCATGCCGTGCCATGCCGGTGCCATGCCGTGCCATGCCGGTGCCATGCCGTGCCATGCCGGTGCCATGCCGTGCCATGCCGGTGCCATGCCGTGCCATGCCGGTGCCATGCCGTGCCATGCCGGTGCCATGCCGTGCCATGCCGGTGCCATGCCGTGCCATGCCGGTGCCATGCCGTGCCATGCCGGTGCCATGCCGTGCCATGCCGGTGCCATGCCGTGCCATGCCGGTGCCATGCCGTGCCATGCCGGTGCCATGCCGTGCCATGCCGGTGCCATGCCGTGCCATGCCGGTGCCATGCCGTGCCATGCCGTGCCATGCCGTGCCATGCCGGTGCCATGCCGGTGCGATGCCATTCCATGCCATTCCATGCCATTCCATGCCATTCCATGCCATTCCATGCCATTCCATGCCATTCCATGCCATTCCATGCCATTCCATGCCATTCCATGCCATTCCATGCCATTCCATGCCATTCCATGCCATTCCATGCCATTCCATGCCATTCCATGCCATTCCATGCCATTCCATGCCATTCCATGCCATTCCATGCCATTCCATGCCATTCCATGCCATTCCATGCCATTCCATGCCATTCCATGCCATTCCATGCCATTCCATGCCATTCCATGCCATTCCATGCCATTCCATGCCATTCCATGCCATTCCATGCCATTCCATGCCATTCCATGCCATTCCATGCCATTCCATGCCATTCCATGCCATTCCATGCCATTCCATGCCATTCCATGCCATTCCATGCCATTCCATGCCATTCCATGCCATTCCATGCCATTCCATGCCATTCCATGCCATTCCATGCCATTCCATGCCATTCCATGCCATTCCATGCCATTCCATGCCATTCCATGCCATTCCATGCCATTCCATGCCATTCCATGCCATTCCATGCCATTCCATGCCATTCCATGCCATTCCATGCCATTCCATGCCATTCCATGCCATTCCATGCCATTCCATGCCATTCCATGCCATTCCATGCCATTCCATGCCATTCCATGCGATTCAATGCCGTGCCATGCCGTGCTATGCCGTGCCATGCCGTGCCATGCCGTGCCATGCCGTGCCATGCCGGTGCCATGCCGGTGCCATGCCGTGCCATGCCGGTGCCATGCCGTGCCATGCCGGTGCCATGCCGTGCCATGCCGGTGCCATGCCGTGCCATGCCGGTGCCATGCCGTGCCATGCCGTGCCATGCCGGGCCATGCCGTGCCATGCCGTGCCATGCCGTGCCATGCCGTGCCATGCCGTGCCATGCCATTCCATGCCATTCCATGCCATTCCATGCCATTCCATGCCATTCCATGCCATTCCATGCCATTCCATGCCATTCCATGCCATTCCATGCCATTCCATGCCATTCCATGCCATTCCATGCCATTCCATGCCATTCCATGCCATTCCATGCCATTCCATGCCATTCCATGCCATTCCATGCCATTCCATGCCATTCAATGCCGTGCCATGCCGTGCCATGCCGGTGCCATGCCGGTGCCATGCCGTGCCATGCCTGTGCCATGCCGGTGCCATGCCGTGCCATGCCGGTGCCATGCCGTGCCATGCCGATGCCATGCCGTGCCATGCCGGTGCCATGCCGTGCCATGCCCGTGCCATGCCGTGCCATGCCGGTGCCATGCCGTGCCATGCCGGTGCCATGCCGTGCCATGCCGGTGCCATGCCGGTGCCATGCCGTGCCATGCCGGTGCCATGCCGTGCCATGCCGGTGCCATGCCGTGCCATGCCGGTGCCATGCCATTCCATGCCGGTGCCATGCCATTCCATGCCATTCCATGCCATTCCATGCCATTCCATGCCATTCCATGCCATTCCATGCCATTCCATGCCATTCCATGCCATTCCATGCCATTCCATGCCATTCCATGCCATTCCATGCCATTCCATGCCATTCCATGCCGTGCCATGCCGGTGCCATGCCGGTGCGATGCCGGTGCCATGCCGGTGCGATGCCATTCCATGCCATTCCATGCCATTCCATGCCATTCCATGCCATTCCATGCCATTCCATGCCATTCCATGCCATTCCATGCCATTCCATGCCATTCCATGCCATTCAATGCCGTGCCATGCCGTCCCATGCCGGTGCCATGCCGTGCCATGCCGGTGCCATGCCGTGCCATGCCGTGCCATGCCGGTGCCATGCCGTGCCATGCCGGTGCCATGCCGTGCCATGCCGGTGCCATGCCGTGCCATGCCGGTGCCATGCCGTGCCATGCCGGTGCCATGCCGTGCCATGCCGGTGCCATGCCGTGCCATGCCGGTGCCATGCCGTGCCATGCCCGTGCCATGCCGTGCCATGCCGGTGCCATGCCGTGCCATGCCGGTGCCATGCCCTGCCATGCCGGTGCCATGCCGGTGCCATGCCGTGCCATGCCGGTGCCATGCCGTGCCATGCCGGTGCCATGCCGTGCCATGCCGGTGCCATGCCATTCCATGCCATTCCATGCCATTCCATGCCATTCCATGCCATTCCATGCCATTCCATGCTATTCCATGCCATTCCATGCCATTCCATGCCATTCCATGCCATTCCATGCCATTCCATGCCATTCCATGCCATTCCATGCCATTCCATGCCATTCCATGCCATTCCATGCCATTCCATGCCATTCCATGCCATTCCATGCCATTCCATGCCATTCCATGCCATTCCATGCCATTCCATGCCATTCCATGCCATTCCATGCCATTCCATGCCATTCCATGCCATTCCATGCCATTCCATGCCATTCCATGCCATTCCATGCCATTCCATGCCATTCCATGCCATTCCATGCCATTCCATGCCATTCCATGCCATTCCATGCCATTCCATGCCATTCCATGCCATTCCATGCCATTCCATGCCATTCCATGCCATTCCATGCCATTCCATGCCATTCCATGCCATTCCATGCCATTCCATGCCATTCCATGCCATTCCATGCCATTCCATGCCATTCCATGCCATTCCATGCCATTCCATGCCATTCCATGCCATTCCATGCCATTCCATGCCATTCCATGCCATTCCATGCCATTCCATGCCATTCCATGCCATTCCATGCCATTCCATGCCATTCCATGCCATTCCATGCCATTCCATGCCATTCCATGCCATTCCATGCCATTCCATGCCATTCCATGCCATTCCATGCCATTCCATGCCATTCAATGCCGTGCCATGCCGTGCCATGCCATTCCATGCCATTCCATGCCATTCCATGCCATTCCATGCCATTCCATGCCATTCCATGCCATTCCATGCCATTTCATGCCATTCCATGCCATTTCATGCCATTCCATGCCATTCCATGCCATTCCATGCCATTCCATGCCATTCCATGCCATTCCATGCCATTCCATGCCATTCCATGCCATTCCATGCCATTCCATGCCATTCCATGCCATTCCATGCCATTCCATGCCATTCCATGCCATTCCATGCCATTCCATGCCATTCCATGCCATTCCATGCCATTCCATGCCATTCCATGCCATTCCATGCCATTCCATGCCATTCCATGCCATTCCATGCCATTCCATGCCATTCCATGCCATTCCATGCCATTCAATGCCGTGCCATGCCGTGCTATGCCGTGCCATGCCGTGCCATGCCGTGCCATGCCGTGCCATGCCGGTGCCATGCCGGTGCCATGCCGTGCCATGCCGGTGCCATGCCGTGCCATGCCGGTGCCATGCCGTGCCATGCCGGTGCCATGCCGTGCCATGCCGTGCCATGCCGGGCCATGCCGTGCCATGCCGTGCCATGCCGTGCCATGCCATTCCATGCCATTCCATGCCATTCCATGCCATTCCATGCCATTCCATGCCATTCCATGCCATTCCATGCCATTCCATGCCATTCCATGCCATTCCATGCCATTCCATGCCGTGCCATGCCGTGCCATGCCGTGCCATGCCGTGCCATGCCGTGCCATGCCGTGCCATGCCGTGCCATGCCGTGCCATGCCGTGCCATGCCGTGCCATGCCGGTGCCATGCCGTGCCATGCCGGTGCCATGCCGTGCCATGCCGGTGCCATGCCGTGCCATGCCGGTGCCATGCCGTGCCATGCCGGTGCCATGCCGTGCCATGCCGGTGCCATGCCGTGCCATGCCGGTGCCATGCCGTGCCATGCCGGTGCCATGCCGTGCCATGCCGGTGCCATGCCGTGCCATGCCGGTGCCATGCCGTGCCATGCCGGTGCCATGCCGTGCCATGCCGGTGCCATGCCGTGCCATGCCGGTGCCATGCCGTGCCATGCCGGTGCCATGCCGTGCCATGCCGGTGCCATGCCGTGCCATGCCGTGCCATGCCGTGCCATGCCGGTGCCATGCCGGTGCGATGCCATTCCATGCCATTCCATGCCATTCCATGCCATTCCATGCCATTCCATGCCATTCCATGCCATTCCATGCCATTCCATGCCATTCCATGCCATTCCATGCCATTCCATGCCATTCCATGCCATTCCATGCCATTCCATGCCATTCCATGCCATTCCATGCCATTCCATGCCATTCCATGCCATTCCATGCCATTCCATGCCATTCCATGCCATTCCATGCCATTCCATGCCATTCCATGCCATTCCATGCCATTCCATGCCATTCCATGCCATTCCATGCCATTCCATGCCATTCCATGCCATTCCATGCCATTCCATGCCATTCCATGCCATTCCATGCCATTCCATGCCATTCCATGCCATTCCATGCCATTCCATGCCATTCCATGCCATTCAATGCCGTGCCATGCCGTCCCATGCCGGTGCCATGCCGTGCCATGCCGGTGCCATGCCGGTGCCATGCCGTGCCATGCCGGTGCCATGCCGTGCCATGCCGGTGCCATGCCGTGCCATGCCGGTGCCATGCCGTGCCATGCCGTGCCATGCCCGTGCCATGCCGGTGCCATGCCGTGCCATGCCGTGCCATGCCGGTGCCATGCCGTGCCATGCCGGTGCCATGCCGTGCCATGCCGGTGCCATGCCGTGCCATGCCGGTGCCATGCCGTGCCATGCCGTGCCATGCCGGTGCCATGCCGTGCCATGCCGGTGCCATGCCGGTGCGATGCCATTCCATGCCATTCCATGCCATTCCATGCCATTCCATGCCATTCCATGCCATTCCATGCCATTCCATGCCATTCCATGCCATTCCATGCCATTCCATGCCATTCCATGCCATTCCATGCCATTCCATGCCATTCCATGCCATTCCATGCCATTCCATGCCATTCCATGCCATTCCATGCCATTCCATGCCATTCCATGCCATTCCATGCCATTCCATGCCATTCCATGCCATTCCATGCCATTCCATGCCATTCCATGCCATTCCATGCCATTCCATGCCATTCCATGCCATTCCATGCCATTCCATGCCATTCCATGCCATTCCATGCCATTCCATGCCATTCCATGCCATTCCATGCCATTCCATGCCATTCCATGCCATTCCATGCCATTCCATGCCATTCCATGCCATTCCATGCCATTCAATGCCGTGCCATGCCGTGCTATGCCGTGCCATGCCGTGCCATGCCGTGCCATGCCGTGCCATGCCGGTGCCATGCCGGTGCCATGCCGTGCCATGCCGGTGCCATGCCGTGCCATGCCGGTGCCATGCCGTGCCATGCCGGTGCCATGCCGTGCCATGCCGGTGCCATGCCGTGCCATGCCGTGCCATGCCGGGCCATGCCGTGCCATGCCGTGCCATGCCGTGCCATGCCGTGCCATGCCGTGCCATGCCGTGCCATGCCATTCCATGCCATTCCATGCCATTCCATGCCATTCCATGCCATTCCATGCCATTCCATGCCATTCCATGCCATTCCATGCCATTCCATGCCATTCCATGCCATTCCATGCCATTCCATGCCATTCCATGCCATTCCATGCCATTCCATGCCATTCCATGCCATTCCATGCCATTCCATGCCATTCCATGCCATTCCATGCCATTCAATGCCGTGCCATGCCGTGCCATGCCGGTGCCATGCCGTGCCATGCCGGTGCCATGCCGTGCCATGCCTGTGCCATGCCGGTGCCATGCCGTGCCATGCCGGTGCCATGCCGTGCCATGCCGATGCCATGCCGTGCCATGCCGGTGCCATGCCGTGCCATGCCCGTGCCATGCCGTGCCATGCCGGTGCCATGCCGTGCCATGCCGGTGCCATGCCGTGCCATGCCGGTGCCATGCCGGTGCCATGCCGTGCCATGCCGGTGCCATGCCGTGCCATGCCGGTGCCATGCCGTGCCATGCCGGTGCCATGCCATTCCATGCCGGTGCCATGCCATTCCATGCCATTCCATGCCATTCCATGCCATTCCATGCCATTCCATGCCATTCCATGCCATTCCATGCCATTCCATGCCATTCCATGCCATTCCATGCCATTCCATGCCATTTCATGCCATTCCATGCCATTCCATGCCATTCCATGCCATTCCATGCCATTCCATGCCATTCCATGCCATTCCATGCCATTCCATGCCATTCCATGCCATTCCATGCCATTCCATGCCATTCCATGCCATTCCATGCCATTCCATGCCATTCCATGCCATTCCATGCCATTCCATGCCATTCCATGCCATTCCATGCCATTCCATGCCATTCCATGCCATTCCATGCCATTCCATGCCATTCCATGCCATTCCATGCCATTCCATGCCATTCCATGCCATTCCATGCCATTCCATGCCATTCCATGCCATTCCATGCCATTCCATGCCATTCCATGCCATTCCATGCCATTCCATGCCATTCCATGCCATTCCATGCCATTCCATGCCATTCCATGCCATTCCATGCCATTCCATGCCATTCCATGCCATTCCATGCCATTCCATGCCATTCCATGCCATTCCATGCCATTCCATGCCATTCCATGCCATTCAATGCCGTGCCATGCCGTGCCATGCCGGTGCCATGCCGTGCCATGCCGGTGCCATGCCGGTGCCATGCCGTGCCATGCCGGTGCCATGCCGTGCCATGCCGGTGCCATGCCGTGCCATGCCGGTGCCATGCCGTGCCATGCCGGTGCCATGCCGTGCCATGCCGTGCCATGCCCGTGCCATGCCGGTGCCATGCCGTGCCATGCCGTGCCATGCCGGTGCCATGCCGTGCCATGCCGGTGCCATGCCGTGCCATGCCGGTGCCATGCCGTGCCATGCCGGTGCCATGCCGTGCCATGCCGTGCCATGCCGGTGCCATGCCGTGCCATGCCGGTGCCATGCCGTGCCATGCCGGTGCCATGCCGGTGCGATGCCATTCCATGCCATTCCATGCCATTCCATGCCATTCCATGCCATTCCATGCCATTCCATGCCATTCCATGCCATTCCATGCCATTCCATGCCATTCCATGCCATTCCATGCCATTCCATGCCATTCCATGCCATTCCATGCCATTCCATGCCATTCCATGCCATTCCATGCCATTCCATGCCATTCCATGCCATTCCATGCCATTCCATGCCATTCCATGCCATTCCATGCCATTCCATGCCATTCCATGCCATTCCATGCCATTCCATGCCATTCCATGCCATTCCATGCCATTCCATGCCATTCCATGCCATTCCATGCCATTCCATGCCATTCCATGCCATTCCATGCCATTCAATGCCGTGCCATGCCGTGCTATGCCGTGCCATGCCGTGCCATGCCGTGCCATGCCGTGCCATGCCGTGCCATGCCGGTGCCATGCCGGTGCCATGCCGTGCCATGCCGGTGCCATGCCGTGCCATGCCGGTGCCATGCCGTGCCATGCCGGTGCCATGCCGTGCCATGCCGGTGCCATGCCGTGCCATGCCGGTGCCATGCCGTGCCATGCCGTGCCATGCCGGGCCATGCCGTGCCATGCCGTGCCATGCCGTGCCATGCCGTGCCATGCCGTGCCATGCCATTCCATGCCATTCCATGCCATTCCATGCCATTCCATGCCATTCCATGCCATTCCATGCCATTCCATGCCATTCCATGCCATTCCATGCCATTCCATGCCATTCCATGCCATTCCATGCCATTCCATGCCATTCCATGCCATTCCATGCCATTCCATGCCATTCCATGCCATTCAATGCCGTGCCATGCCGTGCCATGCCGGTGCCATGCCGTGCCATGCCGGTGCCATGCCGTGCCATGCCTGTGCCATGCCGGTGCCATGCCGTGCCATGCCGGTGCCATGCCGTGCCATGCCGGTGCCATGCCGTGCCATGCCGATGCCATGCCGTGCCATGCCGGTGCCATGCCGTGCCATGCCCGTGCCATGCCGTGCCATGCCGGTGCCATGCCGTGCCATGCCGGTGCCATGCCGTGCCATGCCGGTGCCATGCCGGTGCCATGCCGTGCCATGCCGGTGCCATGCCGTGCCATGCCGGTGCCATGCCGTGCCATGCCGGTGCCATGCCATTCCATGCCGGTGCCATGCCATTCCATGCCATTCCATGCCATTCCATGCCATTCCATGCCATTCCATGCCATTCCATGCCATTCCATGCCATTCCATGCCATTCCATGCCATTCCATGCCATTCCATGCCATTTCATGCCATTCCATGCCATTCCATGCCATTCCATGCCATTCCATGCCATTCCATGCCATTCCATGCCATTCCATGCCATTCCATGCCATTCCATGCCATTCCATGCCATTCCATGCCATTCCATGCCATTCCATGCCATTCCATGCCATTCCATGCCATTCCATGCCATTCCATGCCATTCCATGCCATTCCATGCCATTCCATGCCATTCCATGCCATTCCATGCCATTCCATGCCATTCCATGCCATTCCATGCCATTCCATGCCATTCCATGCCATTCCATGCCATTCCATGCCATTCCATGCCATTCCATGCCATTCCATGCCATTCCATGCCATTCCATGCCATTCCATGCCATTCCATGCCATTCCATGCCATTCCATGCCATTCCATGCCATTCCATGCCATTCCATGCCATTCCATGCCATTCCATGCCATTCCATGCCATTCCATGCCATTCCATGCCATTCCATGCCATTCCATGCCATTCCATGCCATTCCATGCCATTCCATGCCATTCAATGCCGTGCCATGCCGTCCCATGCCGGTGCCATGCCGTGCCATGCCGGTGCCATGCCGGTGCCATGCCGTGCCATGCCGGTGCCATGCCGTGCCATGCCGGTGCCATGCCGTGCCATGCCGGTGCCATGCCGTGCCATGCCGGTGCCATGCCGTGCCATGCCGTGCCATGCCCGTGCCATGCCGGTGCCATGCCGTGCCATGCCGTGCCATGCCGGTGCCATGCCGTGCCATGCCGGTGCCATGCCGTGCCATGCCGGTGCCATGCCGTGCCATGCCGGTGCCATGCCGTGCCATGCCGTGCCATGCCGGTGCCATGCCGTGCCATGCCGGTGCCATGCCGGTGCGATGCCATTCCATGCCATTCCATGCCATTCCATGCCATTCCATGCCATTCCATGCCATTCCATGCCATTCCATGCCATTCCATGCCATTCCATGCCATTCCATGCCATTCCATGCCATTCCATGCCATTCCATGCCATTCCATGCCATTCCATGCCATTCCATGCCATTCCATGCCATTCCATGCCATTCCATGCCATTCCATGCCATTCCATGCCATTCCATGCCATTCCATGCCATTCCATGCCATTCCATGCCATTCCATGCCATTCCATGCCATTCCATGCCATTCCATGCCATTCCATGCCATTCCATGCCATTCCATGCCATTCCATGCCATTCCATGCCATTCCATGCCATTCCATGCCATTCCATGCCATTCCATGCCATTCCATGCCATTCCATGCCATTCCATGCCATTCCATGCCATTCCATGCCATTCCATGCCATTCCATGCCATTCCATGCCATTCCATGCCATTCCATGCCATTCCATGCCATTCCATGCCATTCCATGCCATTCAATGCCGTGCCATGCCGTGCTATGCCGTGCCATGCCGTGCCATGCCGTGCCATGCCGTGCCATGCCGGTGCCATGCCGGTGCCATGCCGTGCCATGCCGGTGCCATGCCGTGCCATGCCGGTGCCATGCCGTGCCATGCCGGTGCCATGCCGTGCCATGCCGGTGCCATGCCGTGCCATGCCGTGCCATGCCGGGCCATGCCGTGCCATGCCGTGCCATGCCGTGCCATGCCGTGCCATGCCGTGCCATGCCATTCCATGCCATTCCATGCCATTCCATGCCATTCCATGCCATTCCATGCCATTCCATGCCATTCCATGCCATTCCATGCCATTCCATGCCATTCCATGCCATTCCATGCCATTCCATGCCATTCCATGCCATTCCATGCCATTCCATGCCATTCCATGCCATTCCATGCCATTCCATGCCATTCCATGCCATTCCATGCCATTCCATGCCATTCCATGCCATTCCATGCCATTCAATGCCGTGCCATGCCGTGCCATGCCGGTGCCATGCCGTGCCATGCCTGTGCCATGCCGGTGCCATGCCGTGCCATGCCGGTGCCATGCCGTGCCATGCCGATGCCATGCCGTGCCATGCCGGTGCCATGCCGTGCCATGCCCGTGCCATGCCGTGCCATGCCGGTGCCATGCCGTGCCATGCCGGTGCCATGCCGTGCCATGCCGGTGCCATGCCGGTGCCATGCCGTGCCATGCCGGTGCCATGCCGTGCCATGCCGGTGCCATGCCGTGCCATGCCGGTGCCATGCCATTCCATGCCGGTGCCATGCCATTCCATGCCATTCCATGCCATTCCATGCCATTCCATGCCATTCCATGCCATTCCATGCCATTCCATGCCATTCCATGCCATTCCATGCCATTCCATGCCATTTCATGCCATTTCATGCCATTCCATGCCATTCCATGCCATTCCATGCCATTCCATGCCATTCCATGCCATTCCATGCCATTCCATGCCATTCCATGCCATTCCATGCCATTCCATGCCATTCCATGCCATTCCATGCCATTCCATGCCATTCCATGCCATTCCATGCCATTCCATGCCATTCCATGCCATTCCATGCCATTCCATGCCATTCCATGCCATTCCATGCCATTCCATGCCATTCCATGCCATTCCATGCCATTCCATGCCATTCCATGCCATTCCATGCCATTCCATGCCATTCCATGCCATTCCATGCCATTCTATGCCATTCCATGCCATTCCATGCCATTCCATGCCATTCCATGCCATTCCATGCCATTCCATGCCATTCCATGCCATTCCATGCCATTCCATGCCATTCCATGCCATTCCATGCCATTCCATGCCATTCCATGCCATTCCATGCCATTCCATGCCATTCCATGCCATTCCATGCCATTCCATGCCATTCCATGCCATTCCATGCCATTCCATGCCATTCCATGCCATTCCATGCCATTCCATGCCATTCCATGCCATTCCATGCCATTCCATGCCATTCCATGCCATTCCATGCCATTCCATGCCATTCCATGCCATTCCATGCCATTCCATGCCATTCCATGCCATTCCATGCCATTCCATGCCATTCCATGCCATTCCATGCCATTCCATGCCATTCCATGCCATTCCATGCCATTCCATGCCATTCCATGCCATTCCATGCCATTCCATGCCATTCCATGCCATTCCATGCCATTCCATGCCATTCCATGCCATTCCATGCCATTCCATGACATTCCATGCCATTCCATGCCATTCCATGCCATTCCATGCCATTCCATGCCATTCCATGCCATTCCATGCCATTCCATGCCATTCCATGCCATTCCATGCCATTCCATGCCGTGCCATGCCGGTGCCATGCCGGTGCGATGCCGGTGCCATGCCGGTGCGATGCCATTCCATGCCATTCCATGCCATTCCATGCCATTCCATGCCATTCCATGCCATTCCATGCCATTCCATGCCATTCCATGCCATTCCATGCCATTCCATGCCATTCCATGCCATTCAATGCCGTGCCATGCCGTCCCATGCCGGTGCCATGCCGTGCCATGCCGGTGCCATGCCGTGCC
The DNA here is from genome assembly GCA_963971235.1 of Cryptus armator. Taxonomy (NCBI): domain Eukaryota; kingdom Metazoa; phylum Arthropoda; class Insecta; order Hymenoptera; family Ichneumonidae; genus Cryptus; species Cryptus armator. The sequence goes on along the minus strand of CAXARG010000001.1, from coordinate 111,262 downwards.
ATGCCGTGCCATGCCGGTGCCATGCCGTGCCATGCCGGTGCCATGCCGTGCCATGCCGGTGCCATGCCATTCAATGCCGTGCCATGCCGTCCCATGCCGGTGCCATGCCGTGCCATGCCGGTGCCATGCCGTGCCATGCCGTGCCATGCCGGTGCCATGCCGTGCCATGCCGGTGCCATGCCGTGCCATGCCGGTGCCATGCCGTGCCATGCCGGTGCCATGCCGTGCCATGCCGGTGCCATGCCGTGCCATGCCGGTGCCATGCCGTGCCATGCCGGTGCCATGCCGTGCCATGCCCGTGCCATGCCGTGCCATGCCCGTGCCATGCCGTGCCATGCCGGTGCCATGCCGTGCCATGCCGGTGCCATGCCGGTGCCATGCCGGTGCCATGCCGTGCCATGCCGGTGCCATGCCGTGCCATGCCGGTGCCATGCCGTGCCATGCCGGTGCCATGCCATTCCATGCCATTCCATGCCATTCCATGCCATTCCATGCCATTCCATGCCATTCCATGCCATTCCATGCCATTCCATGCCATTCCATGCCATTCCATGCCATTCCATGCCATTCCATGCCATTCCATGCCATTCCATGCCATTCCATGCCATTCCATGCCATTCCATGCCATTCCATGCCATTCCATGCCATTCCATGCCATTCCATGCCATTCCATGCCATTCCATGCCATTCCATGCCATTCCATGCCATTCCATGCCATTCCATGCCATTCCATGCCATTCAATGCCGTGCCATGCCGTGCTATGCCGTGCCATGCCGTGCCATGCCGTGCCATGCCGTGCCATGCCGTGCCATGCCGGTGCCATGCCGGTGCCATGCCGTGCCATGCCGGTGCCATGCCGTGCCATGCCGGTGCCATGCCGTGCCATGCCGGTGCCATGCCGTGCCATGCCGGTGCCATGCCGTGCCATGCCGGTGCCATGCCGTGCCATGCCGTGCCATGCCGGGCCATGCCGTGCCATGCCGTGCCATGCCGTGCCATGCCGTGCCATGCCGTGCCATGCCATTCCATGCCATTCCATGCCATTCCATGCCATTCCATGCCATTCCATGCCATTCCATGCCATTCCATGCCATTCCATGCCATTCCATGCCATTCCATGCCATTCCATGCCATTCCATGCCATTCCATGCCATTCCATGCCATTCCATGCCATTCCATGCCATTCCATGCCATTCCATGCCATTCCATGCCATTCAATGCCGTGCCATGCCGTGCCATGCCGGTGCCATGCCGTGCCATGCCGGTGCCATGCCGTGCCATGCCTGTGCCATGCCGGTGCCATGCCGTGCCATGCCGGTGCCATGCCGTGCCATGCCGGTGCCATGCCGTGCCATGCCGATGCCATGCCGTGCCATGCCGGTGCCATGCCGTGCCATGCCCGTGCCATGCCGTGCCATGCCGGTGCCATGCCGTGCCATGCCGGTGCCATGCCGTGCCATGCCGGTGCCATGCCGGTGCCATGCCGTGCCATGCCGGTGCCATGCCGTGCCATGCCGGTGCCATGCCGTGCCATGCCGGTGCCATGCCATTCCATGCCGGTGCCATGCCATTCCATGCCATTCCATGCCATTCCATGCCATTCCATGCCATTCCATGCCATTCCATGCCATTCCATGCCATTCCATGCCATTCCATGCCATTCCATGCCATTCCATGCCATTCCATGCCATTTCATGCCATTCCATGCCATTCCATGCCATTCCATGCCATTCCATGCCATTCCATGCCATTCCATGCCATTCCATGCCATTCCATGCCATTCCATGCCATTCCATGCCATTCCATGCCATTCCATGCCATTCCATGCCATTCCATGCCATTCCATGCCATTCCATGCCATTCCATGCCATTCCATGCCATTCCATGCCATTCCATGCCATTCCATGCCATTCCATGCCATTCCATGCCATTCCATGCCATTCCATGCCATTCCATGCCATTCCATGCCATTCCATGCCATTCCATGCCATTCCATGCCATTCCATGCCATTCCATGCCATTCAATGCCGTGCCATGCCGTCCCATGCCATTCCATGCCATTCCATGCCATTCCATGCCATTCCATGCCATTCAATGCCGTGCCATGCCGTGCCATGCCGGTGCCATGCCGTGCCATGCCGGTGCCATGCCGTGCCATGCCGGTGCCATGCCGTGCCATGCCGTGCCATGCCCGTGCCATGCCGGTGCCATGCCGTGCCATGCCGTGCCATGCCGGTGCCATGCCGTGCCATGCCGGTGCCATGCCGTGCCATGCCGGTGCCATGCCGTGCCATGCCGGTGCCATGCCGTGCCATGCCGTGCCATGCCGGTGCCATGCCGTGCCATGCCGGTGCCATGCCGGTGCGATGCCATTCCATGCCATTCCATGCCATTCCATGCCATTCCATGCCATTCCATGCCATTCCATGCCATTCCATGCCATTCCATGCCATTCCATGCCATTCCATGCCATTCCATGCCATTCCATGCCATTCCATGCCATTCCATGCCATTCCATGCCATTCCATGCCATTCCATGCCATTCCATGCCATTCCATGCCATTCCATGCCATTCCATGCCATTCCATGCCATTCCATGCCATTCCATGCCATTCCATGCCATTCCATGCCATTCCATGCCATTCCATGCCATTCCATGCCATTCCATGCCATTCCATGCCATTCCATGCCATTCCATGCCATTCCATGCCATTCCATGCCATTCAATGCCGTGCCATGCCGTGCTATGCCGTGCCATGCCGTGCCATGCCGTGCCATGCCGTGCCATGCCGGTGCCATGCCGGTGCCATGCCGTGCCATGCCGGTGCCATGCCGTGCCATGCCGGTGCCATGCCGTGCCATGCCGGTGCCATGCCGTGCCATGCCGGTGCCATGCCGTGGCATGCCGTGCCATGCCGGGCCATGCCGTGCCATGCCGTGCCATGCCGTGCCATGCCGTGCCATGCCGTGCCATGCCATTCCATGCCATTCCATGCCATTCCATGCCATTCCATGCCATTCCATGCCATTCCATGCCATTCCATGCCATTCCATGCCATTCCATGCCATTCCATGCCATTCCATGCCATTCCATGCCATTCCATGCCATTCCATGCCATTCCATGCCATTCCATGCCATTCCATGCCATTCCATGCCATTCCATGCCATTCAATGCCGTGCCATGCCGTGCCATGCCGGTGCCATGCCGTGCCATGCCTGTGCCATGCCGGTGCCATGCCGTGCCATGCCGGTGCCATGCCGTGCCATGCCGATGCCATGCCGTGCCATGCCGGTGCCATGCCGTGCCATGCCCGTGCCATGCCGTGCCATGCCGGTGCCATGCCGTGCCATGCCGGTGCCATGCCGTGCCATGCCGGTGCCATGCCGGTGCCATGCCGTGCCATGCCGGTGCCATGCCGTGCCATGCCGGTGCCATGCCGTGCCATGCCGGTGCCATGCCATTCCATGCCGGTGCCATGCCATTCCATGCCATTCCATGCCATTCCATGCCATTCCATGCCATTCCATGCCATTCCATGCCATTCCATGCCATTCCATGCCATTCCATGCCATTCCATGCCATTCCATGCCATTCCATGCCATTCCATGCCATTTCATGCCATTCCATGCCATTCCATGCCATTCCATGCCATTCCATGCCATTCCATGCCATTCCATGCCATTCCATGCCATTCCATGCCATTCCATGCCATTCCATGCCATTCCATGCCATTCCATGCCATTCCATGCCATTCCATGCCATTCCATGCCATTCCATGCCATTCCATGCCATTCCATGCCATTCCATGCCATTCCATGCCATTCCATGCCATTCCATGCCATTCCATGCCATTCCATGCCATTCCATGCCATTCCATGCCATTCCATGCCATTCCATGCCATTCCATGCCATTCCATGCCATTCCATGCCATTCCATGCCATTCCATGCCATTCCATGCCATTCCATGCCATTCCATGCCATTCCATGCCATTCCATGCCATTCCATGCCATTCCATGCCGTGCCATGCCGTGCCATGCCGTGCCATGCCGTGCCATGCCGTGCCATGCCGGTGCCATGCCGTGCCATGCCGGTGCCATGCCGTGCCATGCCGGTGCCATGCCGTGCCATGCCGGTGCCATGCCGTGCCATGCCGGTGCCATGCCGTGCCATGCCGGTGCCATGCCGTGCCATGCCGTGCCATGCCGGTGCCATGCCGTGCCATGCCGGTGCCATGCCGTGCCATGCCGGTGCCATGCCGTGCCATGCCGGTGCCATGCCGTGCCATGCCGGTGCCATGCCGTGCCATGCCGTGCCATGCCGGGCCATGCCGTGCCATGCCGTGCCATGCCGTGCCATGCCGTGCCATGCCGTGCCATGCCATTCCATGCCATTCCATGCCATTCCATGCCATTCCATGCCATTCCATGCCATTCCATGCCATTCCATGCCATTCCATGCCATTCCATGCCATTCCATGCCATTCCATGCCATTCCATGCCATTCCATGCCATTCCATGCCATTCCATGCCATTCCATGCCATTCAATGCCGTGCCATGCCGTGCCATGCCGGTGCCATGCCGTGCCATGCCTGTGCCATGCCGGTGCCATGCCGTGCCATGCCGGTGCCATGCCGTGCCATGCCGATGCCATGCCGTGCCATGCCGGTGCCATGCCGTGCCATGCCCGTGCCATGCCGTGCCATGCCGGTGCCATGCCGTGCCATGCCGGTGCCATGCCGTGCCATGCCGGTGCCATGCCGGTGCCATGCCGTGCCATGCCGGTGCCATGCCGTGCCATGCCGGTGCCATGCCGTGCCATGCCGGTGCCATGCCATTCCATGCCGGTGCCATGCCATTCCATGCCATTCCATGCCATTCCATGCCATTCCATGCCATTCCATGCCATTCCATGCCATTCCATGCCATTCCATGCCATTCCATGCCATTCCATGCCATTCCATGCCATTCCATGCCATTCCATGCCATTCCATGCCATTCCATGCCATTCCATGCCATTCCATGCCATTCCATGCCATTCCATGCCATTCCATGCCATTCCATGCCATTCCATGCCATTCCATGCCATTCCATGCCATTCCATGCCATTCCATGCCATTCCATGCCATTCCATGCCATTCCATGCCATTCCATGCCATTCCATGCCATTCCATGACATTCCATGCCATTCCATGCCATTCCATGCCATTCCATGCCATTCCATGCCGTGCCATGCCGGTGCCATGCCGGTGCGATGCCGGTGCCATGCCGGGGCGATGCCATTCCATGCCATTCCATGCCATTCCATGCCATTCCATGCCATTCCATGCCATTCCATGCCATTCCATGCCATTCCATGCCATTCCATGCCATTCCATGCCATTCCATGCCATTCAATGCCGTGCCATGCCGTCCCATGCCGGTGCCATGCCGTGCCATGCCGGTGCCATGCCGTGCCATGCCGTGCCATGCCGGTGCCATGCCGTGCCATGCCGGTGCCATGCCGTGCCATGCCGGTGCCATGCCGTGCCATGCCGGTGCCATGCCGTGCCATGCCGGTGCCATGCCGTGCCATGCCGGTGCCATGCCGTGCCATGCCGGTGCCATGCCGTGCCATGCCCGTGCCATGCCGTGCCATGCCGGTGCCATGCCGTGCCATGCCGGTGCCATGCCGGTGCCATGCCGTGCCATGCCGGTGCCATGCCGTGCCATGCCGGTGCCATGCCGTGCCATGCCGGTGCCATGCCGTGCCATGCCGGTGCCATGCCGTGCCATGCCGGTGCCATGCCATTCCATGCCATTCCATGCCATTCCATGCCATTCCATGCCATTCCATGCCATTCCATGCCATTCCATGCCATTCCATGCCATTCCATGCCATTCCATGCCATTCCATGCCATTCCATGCCATTCCATGCCATTCCATGCCATTCCATGCCATTCCATGCCATTCCATGCCATTCCATGCCATTCCATGCCATTCCATGCCATTCCATGCTATTCCATGCCATTCCATGCCATTCCATGCCATTCCATGCCATTCCATGCCATTCCATGCCATTCCATGCCATTCCATGCCATTCCATGCCATTCCATGCCATTCCATGCCATTCCATGCCATTCCATGCCATTCCATGCCATTCCATGCCGTCCCATGCCGGTGCCATGCCGTGCCATGCCGGTGCCATGCCGTGCCATGCCGGTGTCATGCCGTGCCATGCCGGTGCCATGCCGTGCCATGCCGGTGCCATGCCGTGCCATGCCGGTGCCATGCCGTGCCATGCCGGTGCCATGCCGTGCCATGCCCGTGCCATGCCGTGCCATGCCGGTGCCATGCCGTGCCATGCCGGTGCCATGCCGGTGCCATGCCGTGCCATGCCGGTGCCATGCCGTGCCATGCCGGTGCCATGCCGTGCCATGCCGGTGCCATGCCATTCCATGCCATTCCATGCCATTCCATGCCATTCCATGCCATTCCATGCCATTCCATGCCATTCCATGCCATTCCATGCCATTCCATGCCATTCCATGCCATTCCATGCCATTCCATGCCATTCCATGCCATTCCATGCCATTCCATGCCATTCCATGCCATTCCATGCCATTCCATGCCATTCCATGCCATTCCATGCCATTCCATGCCATTCCATGCCATTCCATGCCATTCCATGCCATTCCATGCCATTCCATGCCATTCAATGCCGTGCCATGCCGTGCCATGCCATTCCATGCCATTCCATGCCATTCCATGCCATTCCATGCCATTTCATGCCATTCCATGCCATTTCATGCCATTCCATGCCATTCCATGCCATTCCATGCCATTCCATGCCATTCCATGCCATTCCATGCCATTCCATGCCATTCCATGCCATTCCATGCCATTCCATGCCATTCCATGCCATTCCATGCCATTCCATGCCATTCCATGCCATTCAATGCCGTGCCATGCCGTGCTATGCCGTGCCATGCCGTGCTATGCCGTGCCATGCCGTGCCATGCCGGTGCCATGCCGTGCCATGCCGGTGCCATGCCGTGCCATGCCGGTGCCATGCCGGTGCCATGCCGTGCCATGCCGGTGCCATGCCGTGCCATGCCGGTGCCATGCCGTGCCATGCCGGTGCCATGCCGTGCCATGCCGGTGCCATGCCGTGCCATGCCGGTGCCATGCCGTGCCATGCCGGTGCCATGCCGTGCCATGCCGGTGCCATGCCGTGCCATGCCGGTGCCATGCCGTGCCATGCCGGTGCCATGCCGTGCCATGCCGGTGCCATGCCGTGCCATGCCGGTGCCATGCCGTGCCATGCCGTGCCATGCCGGTGCGATGCCATTCCATGCCGGTGCGATGCCATTCCATGCCATTCCATGCCATTCCATGCCATTCCATGCCATTCCATGCCATTCCATGCCATTCCATGCCATTCCATGCCATTCCATGCCATTCCATGCCATTCCATGCCATTCCATGCCATTCCATGCCATTCCATGCCATTCCATGCCATTCCATGCCATTCCATGCCATTCCATGCCATTCCATGCCATTCCATGCCATTCCATGCCATTCCATGCCATTCCATGCCATTCCATGCCATTCCATGCCATTCCATGCCATTCCATGCCATTCCATGCCATTCCATGCCATTCCATGCCATTCCATGCCATTCCATGCCATTCCATGCCATTCCATGCCATTCCATGCCATTCCATGCCATTCCATGCCATTCCATGCCATTCCATGCCATTCCATGCCATTCCATGCCATTCCATGCCATTCCATGCCATTCCATGCCATTCCATGCCATTCCATGCCATTCCATGCCATTCCATGCCATTCCATGCCATTCCATGCCATTCCATGCCATTCCATGCCATTCCATGCCATTCCATGCCATTCCATGCCATTCCATGCCATTCCATGCCATTCCATGCCATTCCATGCCATTCCATGCCATTCCATGCCATTCCATGCCATTCCATGCCATTCCATGCCATTCCATGCCATTCCATGCCATTCCATGCCATTCCATGCCATTCCATGCCATTCCATGCCATTCCATGCCATTCCATGCCATTCCATGCCATTCCATGCCATTCCATGCCATTCCATGCCATTCCATGCCATTCCATGCCATTCCATGCCATTCCATGCCATTCCATGCCATTCCATGCCATTCCATGCCATTCCATGCCATTCCATGCCATTCCATGCCATTCCATGCCATTCCATGCCATTCAATGCCGTGCCATGCCGTGCCATGCCATTCCATGCCATTCCATGCCATTCCATGCCATTCCATGCCATTTCATGCCATTCCATGCCATTTCATGCCATTCCATGCCATTCCATGCCATTCCATGCCATTCCATGCCATTCCATGCCATTCCATGCCATTCCATGCCATTCCATGCCATTCCATGCCATTCCATGCCATTCCATGCCATTCCATGCCATTCCATGCCATTCCATGCCATTCCATGCCATTCCATGCCATTCCATGCCATTCCATGCCATTCCATGCCATTCCATGCCATTCCATGCCATTCCATGCCATTCCATGCCATTCCATGCCATTCCATGCCATTCCATGCCATTCCATGCCATTCCATGCCATTCCATGCCATTCCATGCCATTCCATGCCATTCCATGCCATTCCATGCCATTCCATGCCATTCCATGCCATTCCATGCCATTCCATGCCATTCCATGCCATTCCATGCCATTCCATGCCATTCCATGCCATTCCATGCCATTCCATGCCATTCCATGCCATTCCATGCCATTCCATGCCATTCCATGCCATTCCATGCCATTCCATGCCATTCCATGCCATTCCATGCCATTCCATGCCATTCCATGCCATTCCATGCCATTCCATGCCGTGCCATGCCGGTGCCATGCCGGTGCGATGCCGGTGCCATGCCGGTGCGATGCCATTCCATGCCATTCCATGCCATTCCATGCCATTCCATGCCATTCCATGCCATTCCATGCCATTCCATGCCATTCCATGCCATTCAATGCCGTGCCATGCCGTCCCATGCCGGTGCCATGCCGTGCCATGCCGGTGCCATGCCGTGCCATGCCGGTGCCATGCCGTGCCATGCCGGTGCCATGCCGTGCCATGCCGTGCCATGCCGGTGCCATGCCGTGCCATGCCGGTGCCATGCCGTGCCATGCCGGTGCCATGCCGTGCCATGCCGGTGCCATGCCGTGCCATGCCGGTGCCATGCCGTGCCATGCCGGTGCCATGCCGTGCCATGCCGGTGCCATGCCGTGCCATGCCCGTGCCATGCCGTGCCATGCCGGTGCCATGCCGTGCCATGCCGGTGCCATGCCGTGCCATGCCGGTGCCATGCCGGTGCCATGCCGTGCCATGCCGGTGCCATGCCGTGCCATGCCGGTGCCATGCCGTGCCATGCCGGTGCCATGCCATTCCATGCCATTCCATGCCATTCCATGCCATTCCATGCCATTCCATGCCATTCCATGCCATTCCATGCCATTCCATGCCATTCCATGCCATTCCATGCCATTCCATGCCATTCCATGCCATTCCATGCAATTCCATGCCATTCCATGCCATTCCATGCCATTCCATGCCATTCCATGCCATTCCATGCCATTCCATGCCATTCCATGCCATTCCATGCCATTCCATGCCATTCCATGCCATTCCATGCCATTCCATGCCATTCCATGCCATTCCATGCCATTCCATGCCATTCCATGCCATTCCATGCCATTCCATGCCATTCCATGCCATTCCATGCCATTCCATGCCATTCCATGCCATTCCATGCCATTCCATGCCATTCCATGCCATTCCATGCCATTCCATGCCATTCCATGCCATTCCATGCCATTCCATGCCATTCCATGCCATTCCATGCCATTCCATGCCATTCCATGCCATTCCATGCCATTCCATGCCATTCCATGCCATTCCATGCCATTCCATGCCATTCCATGCCATTCCATGCCATTCCATGCCATTCCATGCCATTCCATGCCATTCCATGCCATTCCATGCCATTCCATGCCATTCCATGCCATTCCATGCCATTCCATGCCATTCCATGCCATTCCATGCCATTCCATGCCATTCCATGCCATTCCATGCCATTCCATGCCATTCCATGCCATTCCATGCCATTCCATGCCGGTGCCATGCCGTGCCGTGCCGGTGCCATGCCATTCCATGCCATTCCATGCCATTCCATGCCATTCCATGCCATTCCATGCCATTCCATGCCATTCCATGCCATTCCATGCCATTCCATGCCATTCCATGCCATTCCATGCCATTCCATGCCATTCCATGCCATTCCATGCCATTCCATGCCATTCCATGCCATTCCATGCCGTGCCATGCCGTGCCATGCCGTGCCATGCCATTCCATGCCATTCCATGCCATTCCATGCCATTCAATGCCGTGCCATGCCGTGCTATGCCGTGCCATGCCGTGCCATGCCGTGCCATGCCGGTGCCATGCCGGTGCCATGCCGTGCCATGCCGGTGCCATGCCGTGCCATGCCGGTGCCATGCCGTGCCATGCCGGTGCCATGCCGTGCCATGCCGTGCCATGCCGGGCCATGCCGTGCCATGCCGGTGCCATGCCGTGCCATGCCATTCCATGCCATTTCATGCCATTCCATGCCATTCCATGCCATTCCATGCCATTCCATGCCATTCCATGCCATTCCATGCCATTCCATGCCATTCCATGCCATTCCATGCCATTCCATGCCATTCCATGCCATTCCATGCCATTCCATGCCATTCCATGCCATTCCATGCCATTCCATGCCATTCCATGCCATTCCATGCCATTCCATGCCATTCCATGCCATTCCATGCCATTCCATGCCATTCCATGCCATTCCATGCCATTCCATGCCATTCCATGCCATTCCATGCCATTCCATGCCATTCCATGCCATTCCATGCCATTCCATGCCATTCCATGCCATTCCATGCCATTCCATGCCATTCCATGCCATTCCATGCCATTCCATGCCATTCCATGCCATTCCATGCCATTCCATGCCATTCCATGCCATTCCATGCCATTCCATGCCATTCCATGCCATTCCATGCCATTCCATGCCATTCCATGCCATTCCATGCCATTCCATGCCATTCCATGCCATTCCATGCCATTCCATGCCATTCCATGCCATTCCATGCCATTCCATGCCATTCCATGCCATTCCATGCCATTCCATGCCATTCCATGCCATTCCATGCCATTCCATGCCATTCCATGCCATTCCATGCCATTCCATGCCATTCCATGCCATTCCATGCCATTCCATGCCATTCCATGCCATTCCATGCCATTCCATGCCGTGCCATGCCGGTGCCATGCCGGTGCGATGCCGGTGCCATGCCGGTGCGATGCCATTCCATGCCATTCCATGCCATTCCATGCCATTCCATGCCATTCCATGCCATTCCATGCCATTCAATGCCGTGCCATGCCGTCCCATGCCGGTGCCATGCCGTGCCATGCCGGTGCCATGCCGTGCCATGCCGGTGCCATGCCGTGCCATGCCGTGCCATGCCGGTGCCATGCCGTGCCATGCCGGTGCCATGCCGTGCCATGCCGGTGCCATGCCGTGCCATGCCGGTGCCATGCCGTGCCATGCCGGTGCCATGCCGTGCCATGCCGGTGCCATGCCGTGCCATGCCGGTGCCATGCCGTGCCATGCCCGTGCCATGCCGTGCCATGCCGGTGCCATGCCGTGCCATGCCGGTGCCATGCCGTGCCATGCCGGTGCCATGCCGGTGCCATGCCGTGCCATGCCGGTGCCATGCCGTGCCATGCCGGTGCCATGCCGTGCCATGCCGGTGCCATGCCATTCCATGCCATTCCATGCCATTCCATGCCATTCCATGCCATTCCATGCCATTCCATGCCATTCCATGCCATTCCATGCCATTCCATGCCATTCCATGCCATTCCATGCCATTCCATGCCATTCCATGCAATTCCATGCCATTCCATGCCATTCCATGCCATTCCATGCCATTCCATGCCATTCCATGCCATTCCATGCCATTCCATGCCATTCCATGCCATTCCATGCCATTCCATGCCATTCCATGCCATTCCATGCCATTCCATGCCATTCCATGCCATTCCATGCCATTCCATGCCATTCCATGCCATTCCATGCCATTCCATGCCATTCCATGCCATTCCATGCCATTCCATGCCATTCCATGCCATTCCATGCCATTCCATGCCATTCCATGCCATTCCATGCCATTCCATGCCATTCCATGCCATTCCATGCCATTCCATGCCATTCCATGCCATTCCATGCCATTCCATGCCATTCCATGCCATTCCATGCCATTCCATGCCATTCCATGCCATTCCATGCCATTCCATGCCATTCCATGCCATTCCATGCCATTCCATGCCATTCCATGCCATTCCATGCCATTCCATGCCATTCCATGCCATTCCATGCCATTCCATGCCATTCCATGCCATTCCATGCCATTCCATGCCATTCCATGCCATTCCATGCCATTCCATGCCATTCCATGCCATTCCATGCCATTCCATGCCATTCCATGCCATTCCATGCCATTCCATGCCATTCCATGCCATTCCATGCCGGTGCCATGCCGTGCCGTGCCGGTGCCATGCCATTCCATGCCATTCCATGCCATTCCATGCCATTCCATGCCATTCCATGCCATTCCATGCCATTCCATGCCATTCCATGCCATTCCATGCCATTCCATGCCATTCCATGCCATTCCATGCCATTCCATGCCATTCCATGCCATTCCATGCCATTCCATGCCATTCCATGCCATTCCATGCCATTCCATGCCATTCCATGCCATTCCATGCCATTCCATGCCATTCCATGCCATTCCATGCCATTCCATGCCATTCCATGCCATTCCATGCCATTCCATGCCATTCCATGCCATTCCATGCCATTCCATGCCGTGCCATGCCGTGCCATGCCGTGCCATGCCGTGCCATGCCGTGCCATGCCGTGCCATGCCGTGCCATGCCGTGCCATGCCGTGCCATGCCGTGCCATGCCGTGCCATGCCGTGCCATGCCGTGCCATGCCGGTGCCATGCCGTGCCATGCCGGTGCCATGCCGTGCCATGCCGGTGCCATGCCGTGCCATGCCGGTGCCATGCCGTGCCATGCCGGTGCCATGCCGTGCCATGCCGGTGCCATGCCGTGCCATGCCGGTGCCATGCCGTGCCATGCCGGTGCCATGCCGTGCCATGCCGGTGCCATGCCGTGCCATGCCGGTGCCATGCCGTGCCATGCCGGTGCCATGCCGTGCCATGCCGGTGCCATGCCGTGCCATGCCGGTGCCATGCCGTGCCATGCCGGTGCCATGCCGTGCCATGCCGGTGCCATGCCGTGCCATGCCGTGCCATGCCGTGCCATGCCGTGCCATGCCGTGCCATGCCGGTGCCATGCCGTGCCATGCCGGTGCCATGCCGTGCCATGCCGGTGCCATGCCGTGCCATGCCGGTGCCATGCCGGTGCGATGCCATTCCGGTGCCATGCCGGTGCGATGCCATTCCATGCCATTCCATGCCATTCCATGCCATTCCATGCCATTCCATGCCATTCCATGCCATTCCATGCCATTCCATGCCATTCCATGCCATTCCATGCCATTCCATGCCATTCCATGCCATTCCATGCCATTCCATGCCATTCCATGCCATTCCATGCCATTCCATGCCATTCCATGCCATTCCATGCCATTCCATGCCATTCCATGCCATTCCATGCCATTCCATGCCATTCCATGCCATTCCATGCCATTCCATGCCATTCCATGCCATTCCATGCCGTGCTATGCCGTGCCATGCCGTGCCATGCCGTGCCATGCCGTGCCATGCCGGTGCCATGCCGGTGCCATGCCGTGCCATGCCGGTGCCATGCCGTGCCATGCCGGTGCCATGCCGTGCCATGCCGGTGCCATGCCGTGCCATGCCGTGCCATGCCGGGCCATGCCGTGCCATGCCGTGCCATGCCGTGCCATGCCATTCCATGCCATTCCATGCCATTCCATGCCATTCCATGCCATTCCATGCCATTCCATGCCGTGCCATGCCGTGCCATGCCGTGCCATGCCGTGCCATGCCGTGCCATGCCGTGCCATGCCGTGCCATGCCGGTGCCATGCCGTGCCATGCCGGTGCCATGCCGTGCCATGCCGGTGCCATGCCGTGCCATGCCGGTGCCATGCCGTGCCATGCCGGTGCCATGCCGTGCCATGCCGGTGCCATGCCGTGCCATGCCGGTGCCATGCCGTGCCATGCCGGTGCCATGCCGTGCCATGCCGGTGCCATGCCGTGCCATGCCGGTGCCATGCCGTGCCATGCCGGTGCCATGCCGTGCCATGCCGGTGCCATGCCGTGCCATGCCGGTGCCATGCCGTGCCATGCCGGTGCCATGCCGTGCCATGCCGGTGCCATGCCGTGCCATGCCGTGCCATGCCGGTGCCATGCCGTGCCATGCCGGTGCCATGCCGGTGCGATGCCATTCCATGCCATTCCATGCCATTCCATGCCATTCCATGCCATTCCATGCCATTCCATGCCATTCCATGCCATTCCATGCCATTCCATGCCATTCCATGCCATTCCATGCCATTCCATGCCATTCCATGCCATTCCATGCCATTCCATGCCATTCCATGCCATTCCATGCCATTCCATGCCATTCCATGCCATTCCATGCCATTCCATGCCATTCCATGCCATTCCATGCCATTCCATGCCATTCCATGCCATTCCATGCCATTCCATGCCATTCCATGCCATTCCATGCCATTCCATGCCATTCCATGCCATTCCATGCCATTCCATGCCATTCCATGCCATTCCATGCCATTCCATGCCATTCCATGCCATTCCATGCCATTCCATGCCATTCCATGCCATTCCATGCCATTCCATGCCATTCCATGCCATTCCATGCCATTCCATGCCATTCCATGCCATTCCATGCCATTCCATGCCATTCCATGCCATTCCATGCCATTCCATGCCATTCCATGCCATTCCATGCCATTCCATGCCATTCCATGCCATTCAATGCCGTGCCATGCCGTCCCATGCCGGTGCCATGCCGTGCCATGCCGGTGCCATGCCGGTGCCATGCCGTGCCATGCCGGTGCCATGCCGTGCCATGCCGGTGCCATGCCGTGCCATGCCGGTGCCATGCCGTGCCATGCCGGTGCCATGCCGTGCCATGCCGTGCCATGCCCGTGCCATGCCGGTGCCATGCCGTGCCATGCCGGTGCCATGCCGTGCCATGCCGGTGCCATGCCGTGCCATGCCGGTGCCATGCCGTGCCATGCCGTGCCATGCCGGGCCATGCCGTGCCATGCCGTGCCATGCCGTGCCATGCCGTGCCATAGCGTGCCATGCCGTGCCATGCCATTCCATGCCATTCCATGCCATTCCATGCCATTCCATGCCATTCCATGCCATTCCATGCCATTCCATGCCATTCCATGCCATTCCATGCCATTCCATGCCATTCCATGCCATTCCATGCCATTCCATGCCATTCCATGCCATTCCATGCCATTCCATGCCATTCCATGCCATTCCATGCCATTCCATGCCATTCCATGCCATTCAATGCCGTGCCATGCCGTGCCATGCCGGTGCCATGCCGTGCCATGCCGGTGCCATGCCGTGCCATGCCTGTGCCATGCCGGTGCCATGCCGTGCCATGCCGGTGCCATGCCGTGCCATGCCGATGCCATGCCGTGCCATGCCGGTGCCATGCCGTGCCATGCCCGTGCCATGCCGTGCCATGCCGGTGCCATGCCGTGCCATGCCGGTGCCATGCCGTGCCATGCCGGTGCCATGCCGGTGCCATGCCGTGCCATGCCGGTGCCATGCCGTGCCATGCCGGTGCCATGCCGTGCCATGCCGGTGCCATGCCGTGCCATGCCGGTGCCATGCCATTCCATGCCGGTGCCATGCCATTCCATGCCATTCCATGCCATTCCATGCCATTCCATGCCATTCCATGCCATTCCATGCCATTCCATGCCATTCCATGCCATTCCATGCCATTCCATGCCATTCCATGCCATTCCATGCCATTCCATGCCATTCCATGCCATTCCATGACATTCCATGCCATTCCATGCCATTCCATGCCATTCCATGCCATTCCATGCCATTCCATGCCATTCCATGCCATTCCATGCCATTCCATGCCATTCCATGCCGTGCCATGCCGGTGCCATGCCGGTGCGATGCCGGTGCCATGCCGGTGCGATGCCATTCCATGCCATTCCATGCCATTCCATGCCATTCCATGCCATTCCATGCCATTCCATGCCATTCCATGCCATTCCATGCCATTCCATGCCATTCCATGCCATTCCATGCCATTCCATGCCATTCAATGCCGTGCCATGCCGTCCCATGCCGGTGCCATGCCGTGCCATGCCGGTGCCATGCCGTGCCATGCCGGTGCCATGCCGTGCCATGCCGGTGCCATGCCGTGCCATGCCGGTGCCATGCCGTGCCATGCCCGTGCCATGCCGTGCCATGCCGGTGCCATGCCGTGCCATGCCGGTGCCATGCCGTGCCATGCCGGTGCCATGCCGGTGCCATGCCGTGCCATGCCGGTGCCATGCCGTGCCATGCCGGTGCCATGCCGTGCCATGCCGTGCCATGCCGGTGCCATGCCGTGCCATGCCGGTGCCATGCCGGTGCGATGCCATTCCATGCCATTCCATGCCATTCCATGCCATTCCATGCCATTCCATGCCATTCCATGCCATTCCATGCCATTCCATGCCATTCCATGCCATTCCATGCCATTCCATGCCATTCCATGCCATTCCATGCCATTCCATGCCATTCCATGCCATTCCATGCCATTCCATGCCATTCCATGCCATTCCATGCCATTCCATGCCATTCCATGCCATTCCATGCCATTCCATGCCATTCCATGCCATTCCATGCCATTCCATGCCATTCCATGCCATTCCATGCCATTCCATGCCATTCCATGCCATTCCATGCCATTCCATGCCATTCCATGCCATTCCATGCCATTCCATGCCATTCCATGCCATTCCATGCCATTCCATGCCATTCCATGCCATTCCATGCCATTCCATGCCATTCCATGCCATTCCATGCCATTCCATGCCATTCCATGCCATTCCATGCCATTCCATGCCATTCCATGCCATTCAATGCCGTGCCATGCCATTCAATGCCGTGCCATGCCGTCCCATGCCGGTGCCATGCCGTGCCATGCCGGTGCCATGCCGGTGCCATGCCGTGCCATGCCGGTGCCATGCCGTGCCATGCCGGTGCCATGCCGTGCCATGCCGGTGCCATGCCGTGCCATGCCGGTGCCATGCCGTGCCATGCCGTGCCATGCCCGTGCCATGCCGGTGCCATGCCGTGCCATGCCGGTGCCATGCCGTGCCATGCCGGTGCCATGCCGTGCCATGCCGGTGCCATGCCGTGCCATGCCGTGCCATGCCGGGCCATGCCGTGCCATGCCGTGCCATGCCGTGCCATGCCGTGCCATGCCGTGCCATGCCATTCCATGCCATTCCATGCCATTCCATGCCATTCCATGCCATTCCATGCCATTCCATGCCATTCCATGCCATTCCATGCCATTCCATGCCATTCCATGCCATTCCATGCCATTCCATGCCATTCCATGCCATTCCATGCCATTCCATGCCATTCCATGCCATTCCATGCCATTCCATGCCATTCCATGCCATTCCATGCCATTCCATGCCATTCCATGCCATTCCATGCCATTCAATGCCGTGCCATGCCGTGCCATGCCGGTGCCATGCCGTGCCATGCCGGTGCCATGCCGTGCCATGCCTGTGCCATGCCGGTGCCATGCCGTGCCATGCCGGTGCCATGCCGTGCCATGCCGATGCCATGCCGTGCCATGCCGGTGCCATGCCGTGCCATGCCCGTGCCATGCCGTGCCATGCCGGTGCCATGCCGTGCCATGCCGGTGCCATGCCGTGCCATGCCGGTGCCATGCCGGTGCCATGCCGTGCCATGCCGGTGCCATGCCGTGCCATGCCGGTGCCATGCCGTGCCATGCCGGTGCCATGCCATTCCATGCCGGTGCCATGCCATTCCATGCCATTCCATGCCATTCCATGCCATTCCATGCCATTCCATGCCATTCCATGCCATTCCATGCCATTCCATGCCATTCCATGCCATTCCATGCCATTCCATGCCATTCCATGCCATTCCATGCCATTCCATGCCATTCCATGACATTCCATGCCATTCCATTCCATTCCATGCCATTCCATGCCATTCCATGCCATTCCATGCCATTCCATGCCATTCCATGCCATTCCATGCCTTTCCATGCCATTCCATGCCGTGCCATGCCGGTGCCATGCCGGTGCGATGCCGGTGCCATGCCGGTGCGATGCCATTCCATGCCATTCCATGCCATTCCATGCCATTCCATGCCATTCCATGCCATTCCATGCCATTCCATGCCATTCCATGCCATTCCATGCCATTCCATGCCATTCAATGCCGTGCCATGCCGTCCCATGCCGGTGCCATGCCGTGCCATGCCGGTGCCATGCCGTGCCATGCCGGTGCCATGCCGTGCCATGCCGGTGCCATGCCGTGCCATGCCGGTGCCATGCCGTGCCATGCCGGTGCCATGCCGTGCCATGCCCGTGCCATGCCGTGCCATGCCGGTGCCATGCCGTGCCATGCCGGTGCCATGCCGTGCCATGCCGGTGCCATGCCGGTGCCATGCCGTGCCATGCCGGTGCCATGCCGTGCCATGCCGGTGCCATGCCGTGCCATGCCGGTGCCATGCCATTCCATGCCATTCCATGCCATTCCATGCCATTCCATGCCATTCCATGCCATTCCATGCCATTCCATGCTATTCCATGCCATTCCATGCCATTCCATGCCATTCCATGCCATTCCATGCCATTCCATGCCATTCCATGCCATTCCATGCCATTCCATGCCATTCCATGCCATTCCATGCCATTCCATGCCATTCCATGCCATTCCATGCCATTCCATGCCATTCCATGCCATTCCATGCCATTCCATGCCATTCCATGCCATTCCATGCCATTCCATGCCATTCCATGCCATTCCATGCCATTCCATGCCATTCCATGCCATTCCATGCCATTCCATGCCATTCCATGCCATTCCATGCCATTCCATGCCATTCCATGCCATTCCATGCCATTCCATGCCATTCCATGCCATTCCATGCCATTCCATGCCATTCCATGCCATTCCATGCCATTCCATGCCATTCCATGCCATTCCATGCCATTCCATGCCATTCCATGCCATTCCATGCCATTCCATGCCATTCCATGCCATTCCATGCCATTCAATGCCGTGCCATGCCGTGCCATGCCATTCCATGCCATTCCATGCCATTCCATGCCATTCCATGCCATTCCATGCCATTTCATGCCATTCCATGCCATTTCATGCCATTCCATGCCATTCCATGCCATTCCATGCCATTCCATGCCATTCCATGCCATTCCATGCCATTCCATGCCATTCCATGCCATTCCATGCCATTCCATGCCATTCCATGCCATTCCATGCCATTCCATGCCATTCCATGCCATTCCATGCCATTCCATGCCATTCCATGCCATTCCATGCCATTCCATGCCATTCCATGCCATTCCATGCCATTCCATGCCATTCCATGCCATTCCATGCCATTCCATGCCATTCCATGCCATTCCATGCCATTCCATGCCATTCCATGCCATTCCATGCCATTCCATGCCATTCAATGCCGTGCCATGCCGTGCTATGCCGTGCCATGCCGTGCCATGCCGTGCCATGCCGTGCCATGCCGTGCCATGCCGGTGCCATGCCGGTGCCATGCCGTGCCATGCCGGTGCCATGCCGTGCCATGCCGGTGCCATGCCGTGCCATGCCGGTGCCATGCCGTGCCATGCCGTGCCATGCCGGGCCATGCCGTGCCATGCCGTGCCATGCCGTGCCATGCCATTCCATGCCATTCCATGCCATTCCATGCCATTCCATGCCATTCCATGCCATTCCATGCCATTCCATGCCGTGCCATGCCGTGCCATGCCGTGCCATGCCGTGCCATGCCGTGCCATGCCGTGCCATGCCGTGCCATGCCGTGCCATGCCGGTGCCATGCCGTGCCATGCCGGTGCCATGCCGTGCCATGCCGGTGCCATGCCGTGCCATGCCGGTGCCATGCCGTGCCATGCCGTGCCATGCCGGTGCCATGCCGTGCCATGCCGGTGCCATGCCGGTGCGATGCCATTCCATGCCATTCCATGCCATTCCATGCCATTCCATGCCATTCCATGCCATTCCATGCCATTCCATGCCATTCCATGCCATTCCATGCCATTCCATGCCATTCCATGCCATTCCATGCCATTCCATGCCATTCCATGCCATTCCATGCCATTCCATGCCATTCCATGCCATTCCATGCCATTCCATGCCATTCCATGCCATTCCATGCCATTCCATGCCATTCCATGCCATTCCATGCCATTCCATGCCATTCCATGCCATTCCATGCCATTCCATGCCATTCCATGCCATTCCATGCCATTCCATGCCATTCCATGCCATTCCATGCCATTCCATGCCATTCCATGCCATTCCATGCCATTCCATGCCATTCCATGCCATTCCATGCCATTCCATGCCATTCCATGCCATTCCATGCCATTCCATGCCATTCCATGCCATTCCATGCCATTCCATGCCATTCCATGCCATTCCATGCCATTCCATGCCATTCCATGCCATTCCATGCCATTCCATGCCATTCCATGCCATTCCATGCCATTCCATGCCATTCCATGCCATTCCATGCCATTCCATGCCATTCCATGCCATTCCATGCCATTCCATGCCATTCCATGCCATTCCATGCCATTCCATGCCATTCCATGCCATTCAATGCCGTGCCATGCCGTGCCATGCCGTGCCATGCCGGTGCCATGCCGGTGCCATGCCGTGCCATGCCGGTGCCATGCCGTGCCATGCCGGTGCCATGCCGTGCCATGCCGGTGCCATGCCGTGCCATGCCGTGCCATGCCGGGCCATGCCGTGCCATGCCGGTGCCATGCCGTGCCATGCCATTCCATGCCATTTCATGCCATTCCATGCCATTCCATGCCATTCCATGCCATTCCATGCCATTCCATGCCATTCCATGCCATTCCATGCCATTCCATGCCATTCCATGCCATTCCATGCCATTCCATGCCATTCCATGCCATTCCATGCCATTCCATGCCATTCCATGCCATTCCATGCCATTCCATGCCATTCCATGCCATTCCATGCCATTCCATGCCATTCCATGCCATTCCATGCCATTCCATGCCATTCCATGCCATTCCATGCCATTCCATGCCATTCCATGCCATTCCATGCCATTCCATGCCATTCCATGCCATTCCATGCCATTCCATGCCATTCCATGCCATTCCATGCCATTCCATGCCATTCCATGCCATTCCATGCCATTCCATGCCATTCCATGCCATTCCATGCCATTCCATGCCATTCCATGCCATTCCATGCCATTCCATGCCATTCCATGCCATTCCATGCCATTCCATGCCATTCCATGCCATTCCATGCCATTCCATGCCATTCCATGCCATTCCATGCCATTCCATGCCATTCCATGCCATTCCATGCCATTCCATGCCATTCCATGCCATTCCATGCCATTCCATGCCATTCCATGCCATTCCATGCCATTCCATGCCATTCCATGCCATTCCATGCCATTCCATGCCATTCCATGCCATTCCATGCCATTCCATGCCATTCCATGCCATTCCATGCCATTCCATGCCATTCCATGCCATTCCATGCCATTCCATGCCGTGCCATGCCGGTGCCATGCCGGTGCGATGCCGGTGCCATGCCGGTGCGATGCCATTCCATGCCATTCCATGCCATTCCATGCCATTCCATGCCATTCCATGCCATTCCATGCCATTCAATGCCGTGCCATGCCGTCCCATGCCGGTGCCATGCCGTGCCATGCCGGTGCCATGCCGTGCCATGCCGGTGCCATGCCGTGCCATGCCGTGCCATGCCGGTGCCATGCCGTGCCATGCCGGTGCCATGCCGTGCCATGCCGGTGCCATGCCGTGCCATGCCGGTGCCATGCCGTGCCATGCCGGTGCCATGCCGTGCCATGCCGGTGCCATGCCGTGCCATGCCGGTGCCATGCCGTGCCATGCCCGTGCCATGCCGTGCCATGCCGGTGCCATGCCGTGCCATGCCGGTGCCATGCCGTGCCATGCCGGTGCCATGCCGGTGCCATGCCGTGCCATGCCGGTGCCATGCCGTGCCATGCCGGTGCCATGCCGTGCCATGCCGGTGCCATGCCATTCCATGCCATTCCATGCCATTCCATGCCATTCCATGCCATTCCATGCCATTCCATGCCATTCCATGCCATTCCATGCCATTCCATGCCATTCCATGCCATTCCATGCCATTCCATGCCATTCCATGCCATTCCATGCCATTCCATGCAATTCCATGCCATTCCATGCCATTCCATGCCATTCCATGCCATTCCATGCCATTCCATGCCATTCCATGCCATTCCATGCCATTCCATGCCATTCCATGCCATTCCATGCCATTCCATGCCATTCCATGCCATTCCATGCCATTCCATGCCATTCCATGCCATTCCATGCCATTCCATGCCATTCCATGCCATTCCATGCCATTCCATGCCATTCCATGCCATTCCATGCCATTCCATGCCATTCCATGCCATTCCATGCCATTCCATGCCATTCCATGCCATTCCATGCCATTCCATGCCATTCCATGCCATTCCATGCCATTCCATGCCATTCCATGCCATTCCATGCCATTCCATGCCATTCCATGCCATTCCATGCCATTCCATGCCATTCCATGCCATTCCATGCCATTCCATGCCATTCCATGCCATTCCATGCCATTCCATGCCATTCCATGCCATTCCATGCCATTCCATGCCATTCCATGCCATTCCATGCCATTCCATGCCATTCCATGCCATTCCATGCCATTCCATGCCATTCCATGCCATTCCATGCCATTCCATGCCATTCCATGCCATTCCATGCCATTCCATGCCATTCCATGCCATTCCATGCCATTCCATGCCATTCCATGCCATTCCATGCCATTCCATGCCATTCCATGCCATTCCATGCCGGTGCCATGCCGTGCCGTGCCGGTGCCATGCCATTCCATGCCATTCCATGCCATTCCATGCCATTCCATGCCATTCCATGCCATTCCATGCCATTCCATGCCATTCCATGCCATTCCATGCCATTCCATGCCATTCCATGCCATTCCATGCCATTCCATGCCATTCCATGCCATTCCATGCCATTCCATGCCATTCCATGCCATTCCATGCCATTCCATGCCATTCCATGCCATTCCATGCCATTCCATGCCATTCCATGCCATTCCATGCCATTCCATGCCATTCCATGCCATTCCATGCCATTCCATGCCATTCCATGCCATTCCATGCCGTGCCATGCCGTGCCATGCCGTGCCATGCCGTGCCATGCCGTGCCATGCCGTGCCATGCCGTGCCATGCCGTGCCATGCCGTGCCATGCCGTGCCATGCCGTGCCATGCCGTGCCATGCCGGTGCCATGCCGTGCCATGCCGGTGCCATGCCGTGCCATGCCGGTGCCATGCCGCGCCATGCCGGTGCCATGCCGTGCCATGCCGGTGCCATGCCGTGCCATGCCGGTGCCATGCCGTGCCATGCCGGTGCCATGCCGTGCCATGCCGGTGCCATGCCGTGCCATGCCGGTGCCATGCCGTGCCATGCCGGTGCCATGCCGTGCCATGCCGGTGCCATGCCGTGCCATGCCGGTGCCATGCCGTGCCATGCCGGTGCCATGCCGTGCCATGCCGGTGCCATGCCGTGCCATGCCGGTGCCATGCCGTGCCATGCCGGTGCCATGCCGTGCCATGCCGTGCCATGCCGTGCCATGCCGTGCCATGCCGTGCCATGCCGGTGCCATGCCGTGCCATGCCGGTGCCATGCCGTGCCATGCCGGTGCCATGCCGTGCCATGCCGGTGCCATGCCGTGCCATGCCGGTGCCATGCCGGTGCGATGCCATTCCGGTGCCATGCCGGTGCGATGCCATTCCATGCCATTCCATGCCATTCCATGCCATTCCATGCCATTCCATGCCATTCCATGCCATTCCATGCCATTCCATGCCATTCCATGCCATTCCATGCCATTCCATGCCATTCCATGCCATTCCATGCCATTCCATGCCATTCCATGCCATTCCATGCCATTCCATGCCATTCCATGCCATTCCATGCCATTCCATGCCATTCCATGCCATTCCATGCCATTCCATGCCATTCCATGCCATTCCATGCCATTCCATGCCATTCCATGCCATTCCATGCCATTCCATGCCATTCCATGCCATTCCATGCCATTCCATGCCGTGCTATGCCGTGCCATGCCGTGCCATGCCGTGCCATGCCGTGCCATGCCGGTGCCATGCCGGTGCCATGCCGTGCCATGCCGGTGCCATGCCGTGCCATGCCGGTGCCATGCCGTGCCATGCCGGTGCCATGCCGTGCCATGCCGTGCCATGCCGGGCCATGCCGTGCCATGCCGTGCCATGCCGTGCCATGCCATTCCATGCCATTCCATGCCATTCCATGCCATTCCATGCCATTCCATGCCATTCCATGCCGTGCCATGCCGTGCCATGCCGTGCCATGCCGTGCCATGCCGTGCCATGCCGTGCCATGCCGTGCCATGCCGGTGCCATGCCGTGCCATGCCGGTGCCATGCCGTGCCATGCCGGTGCCATGCCGTGCCATGCCGGTGCCATGCCGTGCCATGCCGGTGCCATGCCGTGCCATGCCGGTGCCATGCCGTGCCATGCCGGTGCCATGCCGTGCCATGCCGGTGCCATGCCGTGCCATGCCGGTGCCATGCCGTGCCATGCCGGTGCCATGCCGTGCCATGCCGGTGCCATGCCGTGCCATGCCGGTGCCATGCCGTGCCATGCCGGTGCCATGCCGTGCCATGCCGGTGCCATGCCGTGCCATGCCGGTGCCATGCCGTGCCATGCCGTGCCATGCCGGTGCCATGCCGTGCCATGCCGGTGCCATGCCGGTGCGATGCCATTCCATGCCATTCCATGCCATTCCATGCCATTCCATGCCATTCCATGCCATTCCATGCCATTCCATGCCATTCCATGCCATTCCATGCCATTCCATGCCATTCCATGCCATTCCATGCCATTCCATGCCATTCCATGCCATTCCATGCCATTCCATGCCATTCCATGCCATTCCATGCCATTCCATGCCATTCCATGCCATTCCATGCCATTCCATGCCATTCCATGCCATTCCATGCCATTCCATGCCATTCCATGCCATTCCATGCCATTCCATGCCATTCCATGCCATTCCATGCCATTCCATGCCATTCCATGCCATTCCATGCCATTCCATGCCATTCCATGCCATTCCATGCCATTCCATGCCATTCCATGCCATTCCATGCCATTCCATGCCATTCCATGCCATTCCATGCCATTCCATGCCATTCCATGCCATTCCATGCCATTCCATGCCATTCCATGCCATTCCATGCCATTCCATGCCATTCCATGCCATTCCATGCCATTCCATGCCATTCCATGCCATTCCATGCCATTCAATGCCGTGCCATGCCATTCAATGCCGTGCCATGCCGTCCCATGCCGGTGCCATGCCGTGCCATGCCGGTGCCATGCCGGTGCCATGCCGTGCCATGCCGGTGCCATGCCGTGCCATGCCGGTGCCATGCCGTGCCATGCCGGTGCCATGCCGTGCCATGCCGGTGCCATGCCGTGCCATGCCGTGCCATGCCCGTGCCATGCCGGTGCCATGCCGTGCCATGCCGGTGCCATGCCGTGCCATGCCGGTGCCATGCCGTGCCATGCCGGTGCCATGCCGTGCCATGCCGTGCCATGCCGGGCCATGCCGTGCCATGCCGTGCCATGCCGTGCCATGCCGTGCCATAGCGTGCCATGCCGTGCCATGCCATTCCATGCCATTCCATGCCATTCCATGCCATTCCATGCCATTCCATGCCATTCCATGCCATTCCATGCCATTCCATGCCATTCCATGCCATTCCATGCCATTCCATGCCATTCCATGCCATTCCATGCCATTCCATGCCATTCCATGCCATTCCATGCCATTCCATGCCATTCCATGCCATTCCATGCCATTCAATGCCGTGCCATGCCGTGCCATGCCGGTGCCATGCCGTGCCATGCCGGTGCCATGCCGTGCCATGCCTGTGCCATGCCGGTGCCATGCCGTGCCATGCCGGTGCCATGCCGTGCCATGCCGATGCCATGCCGTGCCATGCCGGTGCCATGCCGTGCCATGCCCGTGCCATGCCGTGCCATGCCGGTGCCATGCCGTGCCATGCCGGTGCCATGCCGTGCCATGCCGGTGCCATGCCGGTGCCATGCCGTGCCATGCCGGTGCCATGCCGTGCCATGCCGGTGCCATGCCGTGCCATGCCGGTGCCATGCCATTCCATGCCGGTGCCATGCCATTCCATGCCATTCCATGCCATTCCATGCCATTCCATGCCATTCCATGCCATTCCATGCCATTCCATGCCATTCCATGCCATTCCATGCCATTCCATGCCATTCCATGCCATTCCATGCCATTCCATGCCATTCCATGCCATTCCATGACATTCCATGCCATTCCATGCCATTCCATGCCATTCCATGCCATTCCATGCCATTCCATGCCATTCCATGCCATTCCATGCCATTCCATGCCGTGCCATGCCGGTGCCATGCCGGTGCGATGCCGGTGCCATGCCGGTGCGATGCCATTCCATGCCATTCCATGCCATTCCATGCCATTCCATGCCATTCCATGCCATTCCATGCCATTCCATGCCATTCCATGCCATTCCATGCCATTCCATGCCATTCCATGCCATTCCATGCCATTCCATGCCATTCAATGCCGTGCCATGCCGTCCCATGCCGGTGCCATGCCGTGCCATGCCGGTGCCATGCCGTGCCATGCCGGTGCCATGCCGTGCCATGCCGGTGCCATGCCGTGCCATGCCGGTGCCATGCCGTGCCATGCCCGTGCCATGCCGTGCCATGCCGGTGCCATGCCGTGCCATGCCGGTGCCATGCCGTGCCATGCCGGTGCCATGCCGGTGCCATGCCGTGCCATGCCGGTGCCATGCCGTGCCATGCCGGTGCCATGCCGTGCCATGCCGTGCCATGCCGGTGCCATGCCGTGCCATGCCGGTGCCATGCCGGTGCGATGCCATTCCATGCCATTCCATGCCATTCCATGCCATTCCATGCCATTCCATGCCATTCCATGCCATTCCATGCCATTCCATGCCATTCCATGCCATTCCATGCCATTCCATGCCATTCCATGCCATTCCATGCCATTCCATGCCATTCCATGCCATTCCATGCCATTCCATGCCATTCCATGCCATTCCATGCCATTCCATGCCATTCCATGCCATTCCATGCCATTCCATGCCATTCCATGCCATTCCATGCCATTCCATGCCATTCCATGCCATTCCATGCCATTCCATGCCATTCCATGCCATTCCATGCCATTCCATGCCATTCCATGCCATTCCATGCCATTCCATGCCATTCCATGCCATTCCATGCCATTCCATGCCATTCCATGCCATTCCATGCCATTCCATGCCATTCCATGCCATTCCATGCCATTCCATGCCATTCCATGCCATTCCATGCCATTCCATGCCATTCCATGCCATTCCATGCCATTCCATGCCATTCCATGCCATTCCATGCCATTCAATGCCGTGCCATGCCATTCAATGCCGTGCCATGCCGTCCCATGCCGGTGCCATGCCGTGCCATGCCGGTGCCATGCCGGTGCCATGCCGTGCCATGCCGGTGCCATGCCGTGCCATGCCGGTGCCATGCCGTGCCATGCCGGTGCCATGCCGTGCCATGCCGGTGCCATGCCGTGCCATGCCGTGCCATGCCCGTGCCATGCCGGTGCCATGCCGTGCCATGCCGGTGCCATGCCGTGCCATGCCGGTGCCATGCCGTGCCATGCCGGTGCCATGCCGTGCCATGCCGTGCCATGCCGGGCCATGCCGTGCCATGCCGTGCCATGCCGTGCCATGCCGTGCCATGCCGTGCCATGCCATTCCATGCCATTCCATGCCATTCCATGCCATTCCATGCCATTCCATGCCATTCCATGCCATTCCATGCCATTCCATGCCATTCCATGCCATTCCATGCCATTCCATGCCATTCCATGCCATTCCATGCCATTCCATGCCATTCCATGCCATTCCATGCCATTCCATGCCATTCCATGCCATTCCATGCCATTCCATGCCATTCCATGCCATTCCATGCCATTCCATGCCATTCCATGCCATTCAATGCCGTGCCATGCCGTGCCATGCCGGTGCCATGCCGTGCCATGCCGGTGCCATGCCGTGCCATGCCTGTGCCATGCCGGTGCCATGCCGTGCCATGCCGGTGCCATGCCGTGCCATGCCGATGCCATGCCGTGCCATGCCGGTGCCATGCCGTGCCATGCCCGTGCCATGCCGTGCCATGCCGGTGCCATGCCGTGCCATGCCGGTGCCATGCCGTGCCATGCCGGTGCCATGCCGGTGCCATGCCGTGCCATGCCGGTGCCATGCCGTGCCATGCCGGTGCCATGCCGTGCCATGCCGGTGCCATGCCATTCCATGCCGGTGCCATGCCATTCCATGCCATTCCATGCCATTCCATGCCATTCCATGCCATTCCATGCCATTCCATGCCATTCCATGCCATTCCATGCCATTCCATGCCATTCCATGCCATTCCATGCCATTCCATGCCATTCCATGCCATTCCATGCCATTCCATGACATTCCATGCCATTCCATTCCATTCCATGCCATTCCATGCCATTCCATGCCATTCCATGCCATTCCATGCCATTCCATGCCATTCCATGCCATTCCATGCCATTCCATGCCGTGCCATGCCGGTGCCATGCCGGTGCGATGCCGGTGCCATGCCGGTGCGATGCCATTCCATGCCATTCCATGCCATTCCATGCCATTCCATGCCATTCCATGCCATTCCATGCCATTCCATGCCATTCCATGCCATTCCATGCCATTCCATGCCATTCAATGCCGTGCCATGCCGTCCCATGCCGGTGCCATGCCGTGCCATGCCGGTGCCATGCCGTGCCATGCCGGTGCCATGCCGTGCCATGCCGGTGCCATGCCGTGCCATGCCGGTGCCATGCCGTGCCATGCCGGTGCCATGCCGTGCCATGCCCGTGCCATGCCGTGCCATGCCGGTGCCATGCCGTGCCATGCCGGTGCCATGCCGTGCCATGCCGGTGCCATGCCGGTGCCATGCCGTGCCATGCCGGTGCCATGCCGTGCCATGCCGGTGCCATGCCGTGCCATGCCGGTGCCATGCCATTCCATGCCATTCCATGCCATTCCATGCCATTCCATGCCATTCCATGCCATTCCATGCTATTCCATGCCATTCCATGCCATTCCATGCCATTCCATGCCATTCCATGCCATTCCATGCCATTCCATGCCATTCCATGCCATTCCATGCCATTCCATGCCATTCCATGCCATTCCATGCCATTCCATGCCATTCCATGCCATTCCATGCCATTCCATGCCATTCCATGCCATTCCATGCCATTCCATGCCATTCCATGCCATTCCATGCCATTCCATGCCATTCCATGCCATTCCATGCCATTCCATGCCATTCCATGCCATTCCATGCCATTCCATGCCATTCCATGCCATTCCATGCCATTCCATGCCATTCCATGCCATTCCATGCCATTCCATGCCATTCCATGCCATTCCATGCCATTCCATGCCATTCCATGCCATTCCATGCCATTCCATGCCATTCCATGCCATTCCATGCCATTCCATGCCATTCCATGCCATTCCATGCCATTCCATGCCATTCCATGCCATTCCATGCCATTCCATGCCATTCCATGCCATTCCATGCCATTCCATGCCATTCCATGCCATTCCATGCCATTCCATGCCATTCAATGCCGTGCCATGCCGTGCCATGCCATTCCATGCCATTCCATGCCATTCCATGCCATTCCATGCCATTCCATGCCATTTCATGCCATTCCATGCCATTTCATGCCATTCCATGCCATTCCATGCCATTCCATGCCATTCCATGCCATTCCATGCCATTCCATGCCATTCCATGCCATTCCATGCCATTCCATGCCATTCCATGCCATTCCATGCCATTCCATGCCATTCCATGCCATTCCATGCCATTCCATGCCATTCCATGCCATTCCATGCCATTCCATGCCATTCCATGCCATTCCATGCCATTCCATGCCATTCCATGCCATTCAATGCCGTGCCATGCCGTGCTATGCCGTGCCATGCCGTGCCATGCCGTGCCATGCCGTGCCATGCCGGTGCCATGCCGGTGCCATGCCGTGCCATGCCGGTGCCATGCCGTGCCATGCCGGTGCCATGCCGTGCCATGCCGGTGCCATGCCGTGCCATGCCGTGCCATGCCGGGCCATGCCGTGCCATGCCGTGCCATGCCGTGCCATGCCATTCCATGCCATTCCATGCCATTCCATGCCATTCCATGCCATTCCATGCCATTCCATGCCATTCCATGCCGTGCCATGCCGTGCCATGCCGTGCCATGCCGTGCCATGCCGTGCCATGCCGTGCCATGCCGTGCCATGCCGTGCCATGCCGGTGCCATGCCGTGCCATGCCGGTGCCATGCCGTGCCATGCCGGTGCCATGCCGTGCCATGCCGGTGCCATGCCGTGCCATGCCGTGCCATGCCGGTGCCATGCCGTGCCATGCCGGTGCCATGCCGGTGCGATGCCATTCCATGCCATTCCATGCCATTCCATGCCATTCCATGCCATTCCATGCCATTCCATGCCATTCCATGCCATTCCATGCCATTCCATGCCATTCCATGCCATTCCATGCCATTCCATGCCATTCCATGCCATTCCATGCCATTCCATGCCATTCCATGCCATTCCATGCCATTCCATGCCATTCCATGCCATTCCATGCCATTCCATGCCATTCCATGCCATTCCATGCCATTCCATGCCATTCCATGCCATTCCATGCCATTCCATGCCATTCCATGCCATTCCATGCCATTCCATGCCATTCCATGCCATTCCATGCCATTCCATGCCATTCCATGCCATTCCATGCCATTCCATGCCATTCCATGCCATTCCATGCCATTCCATGCCATTCCATGCCATTCCATGCCATTCCATGCCATTCCATGCCATTCCATGCCATTCTATGCCATTCCATGCCATTCCATGCCATTCCATGCCATTCCATGCCATTCCATGCCATTCCATGCCATTCCATGCCATTCCATGCCATTCCATGCCATTCCATGCCATTCCATGCCATTCCATGCCATTCCATGCCATTCCATGCCATTCCATGCCATTCCATGCCATTCCATGCCATTCCATGCCATTCCATGCCATTCCATGCCATTCCATGCCATTCCATGCCATTCCATGCCATTCCATGCCATTCAATGCCGTGCCATGCCGTGCCATGCCATTCCATGCCATTCCATGCCATTCAATGCCGTGCCATGCCGTGCCATGCCATTCCATGCCATTCCATGCCATTCCATGCCATTCCATGCCATTCCATGCCATTTCATGCCATTCCATGCCATTTCATGCCATTCCATGCCATTCCATGCCATTCCATGCCATTCCATGCCATTCCATGCCATTCCATGCCATTCCATGCCATTCCATGCCATTCCATGCCATTCCATGCCATTCCATGCCATTCCATGCCATTCCATGCCATTCCATGCCATTCCATGCCATTCCATGCCATTCCATGCCATTCCATGCCATTCCATGCCATTCCATGCCATTCCATGCCATTCCATGCCATTCCATGCCATTCCATGCCATTCCATGCCATTCCATGCCATTCCATGCCATTCCATGCCATTCCATGCCATTCCATGCCATTCCATGCCATTCCATGCCATTCCATGCCATTCCATGCCATTCCATGCCATTCCATGCCATTCAATGCCGTGCCATGCCGTGCTATGCCGTGCCATGCCGTGCCATGCCGTGCCATGCCGTGCCATGCCGGTGCCATGCCGGTGCCATGCCGTGCCATGCCGGTGCCATGCCGTGCCATGCCGGTGCCATGCCGTGCCATGCCGGTGCCATGCCGTGCCATGCCGTGCCATGCCGGGCCATGCCGTGCCATGCCGTGCCATGCCGTGCCATGCCATTCCATGCCATTCCATGCCATTCCATGCCATTCCATGCCATTCCATGCCATTCCATGCCATTCCATGCCATTCCATGCCATTCCATGCCATTCCATGCCATTCCATGCCATTCCATGCCATTCCATGCCATTCCATGCCATTCCATGCCATTCCATGCCATTCCATGCCATTCCATGCCATTCCATGCCATTCCATGCCATTCCATGCCATTCCATGCCATTCCATGCCGTGCCATGCCGGTGCCATGCCGTGCCATGCCGGTGCCATGCCGTGCCATGCCGGTGCCATGCCATTCCATGCCATTCCATGCCATTCCATGCCATTCCATGCCATTCCATGCCATTCCATGCCATTCCATGCCATTCCATGCCATTCCATGCCATTCCATGCCGGTGCCATGCCGTGCCATGCCGGTGCCATGCCGTGCCATGCCGGTGCCATGCCGTGCCATGCCGGTGCCATGCCGTGCCATGCCGGTGCCATGCCGTGCCATGCCGGTGCCATGCCGTGCCATGCCGGTGCCATGCCGTGCCATGCCCGTGCCATGCCGGTGCCATGCCGTGCCATGCCGGTGCCATGCCGTGCCATGCCGGTGCCATGCCGGTGCCATGCCGTGCCATGCCGGTGCCATGCCGGTGCCATGCCGTGCCATTCCATGCCATTCCATGCCATTCCATGCCATTCCATGCCATTCCATGCCATTCCATGCCATTCCATGCCATTCCATGCCATTCCATGCCATTCCATGCCATTCCATGCCATTCCATGCCATTCCATGCCATTCCATGCCATTCCATGCCATTCCATGCCATTCCATGCCATTCCATGCCATTCCATGCCATTCCATGCCATTCCATGCCATTCCATGCCATTCCATGCCATTCCATGCCATTCCATGCCATTCCATGCCATTCCATGCCATTCCATGCCATTCCATGCCATTCCATGCCATTCCATGCCATTCCATGCCATTCCATGCCATTCCATGCCATTCCATGCCATTCCATGCCATTCCATGCCATTCCATGCCATTCCATGCCATTCCATGCCATTCCATGCCATTCCATGCCGTGCCATGCCATTCCATGCCGTGCCATGCCGGTGCCATGCCGTGCCATGCCGGTGCCATGCCGTGCCATGCCGGTGCCATGCCGTGCCATGCCGGTGCCATGCCGTGCCATGCCGGTGCCATGCCGTGCCATGCCGGTGCCATGCCGTGCCATGCCGGTGCCATGCCGTGCCATGCCGGTGCCATGCCGTGCCATGCCGGTGCCATGCCGTGCCATGCCGGTGCCATGCCGTGCCATGCCGGTGCCATGCCGTGCCATGCCGGTGCCATGCCGTGCCATGCCGTGCCATGCCGTGCCATGCCCGTGCCATGCCGTGCCATGCCGGTGCCATGCCGTGCCATGCCGGTGCCATGCCGTGCCATGCCGGTGCCATGCCGTGCCATGCCGGTGCCATGCCGTGCCATGCCGGTGCCATGCCGGTGCCATGCCGTGCCATGCCGGTGCCATGCCGTGCCATGCCGTGCCATGCCGTGCCATGCCGTGCCATGCCGTGCCATGCCGGTGCCATGCCGTGCCATGCCGGTGCCATGCCGTGCCATGCCGGTGCCATGCCGTGCCATGCCGGTGCCATGCCGTGCCATGCCGGTGCCATGCCGTGCCATGCCGGTGCCATGCCGTGCCATGCCGGTGCCATGCCGTGCCATGCCGGTGCCATGCCGTGCCATGCCGGTGCCATGCCGTGCCATGCCGGTGCCATGCCGTGCCATGCCGGTGCCATGCCGTGCCATGCCGGTGCCATGCCGTGCCATGCCGGTGCCATGCCGTGCCATGCCGGTGCCATGCCGTGCCATGCCGGTGCCATGCCGTGCCATGCCGGTGCCATGCCGTGCCATGCCGGTGCCATGCCGTGCCATGCCGGTGCCATGCCGTGCCATGCCGGTGCCATGCCGGTGCCATGCCGTGCCATGCCGGTGCCATGCCGTGCCATGCCGGTGCCATGCCGTGCCATGCCGGTGCCATGCCGTGCCATGCCGGTGCCATGCCATTCCATGCCATTCCATGCCATTCCATGCCATTCCATGCCATTCCATGCCATTCCATGCCATTCCATGCCATTCCATGCCATTCCATGCCATTCCATGCCATTCCATGCCATTCCATGCCATTCCATGCCGTGCCATGCCGGTGCCATGCCGTGCCATGCCGGTGCCATGCCGGTGCCATGCCGTGCCATGCCGGTGCCATGCCGTGCTATGCCGGTGCCATGCCGGTGCCATGCCGTGCCATGCCGGTGCCATGCCGTGCCATGCCGGTGCCATGCCGTGCCATGCCGTGCCATGCCGTGCCATGCCGGTGCCATGCCGTGCCATGCCGGTGCCATGCCGTGCCATGCCGGTGCCATGCCGTGCCATGCCGGTGCCATGCCGTGCCATGCCGGTGCCATGCCGTGCCATGCCGGTGCCATGCCGTGCCATGCCGGTGCCATGCCGTGCCATGCCCGTGCCATGCCGGTGCCATGCCGTGCCATGCCGGTGCCATGCCGTGCCATGCCGGTGCCATGCCGTGCCATGCCCGTGCCATGCCGGTGCCATGCCGTGCCATGCCGGTGCCATGCCGTGCCATGCCGGTGCCATGCCGTGCCATGCCGGTGCCATGCCGTGCCATGCCGGTGCCATGCCATTCCATGCCATTCCATGCCATTCCATGCCATTCCATGCCATTCCATGCCATTCCATGCCATTCCATGCCATTCCATGCCATTCCATGCCATTCCATGCCATTCCATGCCATTCCATGCCATTCCATGCCATTCCATGCCATTCCATGCCATTCCATGCCATTCCATGCCATTCCATGCCATTCCATGCCATTCCATGCCATTCCATGCCATTCCATGCCATTCCATGCCATTCCATGCCATTCCATGCCATTCCATGCCATTCCATGCCATTCCATGCCATTCCATGCCATTCCATGCCATTCCATGACATTCCATGCCATTCCATGCCATTCCATGCCATTCCATGCCATTCCATGCCATTCCATGCCATTCCATGCCATTCCATGCCATTCCATGCCGTGCCATGCCGGTGCCATGCCGGTGCGATGCCGGTGCCATGCCGGTGCGATGCCATTCCATGCCATTCCATGCCATTCCATGCCATTCCATGCCATTCCATGCCATTCCATGCCATTCCATGCCATTCCATGCCATTCCATGCCATTCCATGCCATTCCATGCCATTCCATGCCATTCAATGCCGTGCCATGCCGTCCCATGCCGGTGCCATGCCGTGCCATGCCGGTGCCATGCCGTGCCATGCCGTGCCATGCCGGTGCCATGCCGTGCCATGCCGGTGCCATGCCGTGCCATGCCGGTGCCATGCCATTCAATGCCGTGCCATGCCGTCCCATGCCGGTGCCATGCCGTGCCATGCCGTGCCATGCCGGTGCCATGCCGTGCCATGCCGGTGCCATGCCGTGCCATGCCGGTGCCATGCCGTGCCATGCCGGTGCCATGCCGTGCCATGCCGGTGCCATGCCGTGCCATGCCGGTGCCATGCCGTGCCATGCCGGTGCCATGCCGTGCCATGCCCGTGCCATGCCGTGCCATGCCGGTGCCATGCCGGTGCCATGCCGGTGCCATGCCGGTGCCATGCCGGTGCCATGCCGTGCCATGCCGGTGCCATGCCGTGCCATGCCGGTGCCATGCCGTGCCATGCCGGTGCCATGCCATTCCATGCCATTCCATGCCATTCCATGCCATTCCATGCCATTCCATGCCATTCCATGCCATTCCATGCCATTCCATGCCATTCCATGCCATTCCATGCCATTCCATGCCATTCCATGCCATTCCATGCCATTCCATGCCATTCCATGCCATTCCATGCCATTCCATGCCATTCCATGCCATTCCATGCCATTCCATGCCATTCAATGCCGTGCCATGCCGTGCCATGCCATTCCATGCCATTCCATGCCATTCCATGCCATTCCATGCCATTCCATGCCATTTCATGCCATTCCATGCCATTTCATGCCATTCCATGCCATTCCATGCCATTCCATGCCATTCCATGCCATTCCATGCCATTCCATGCCATTCCATGCCATTCCATGCCATTCCATGCCATTCCATGCCATTCCATGCCATTCCATGCCATTCCATGCCATTCCATGCCATTCCATGCCATTCCATGCCATTCCATGCCATTCCATGCCATTCCATGCCATTCCATGCCATTCCATGCCATTCCATGCCATTCCATGCCATTCCATGCCATTCCATGCCATTCCATGCCATTCCATGCCATTCCATGCCATTCCATGCCATTCCATGCCATTCCATGCCATTCCATGCCATTCCATGCCATTCCATGCCATTCCATGCCATTCCATGCCATTCCATGCCATTCCATGCCATTCCATGCCATTCCATGCCATTCCATGCCATTCAATGCCGTGCCATGCCATTCAATGCCGTGCCATGCCGTCCCATGCCGGTGCCATGCCGTGCCATGCCGGTGCCATGCCGGTGCCATGCCGTGCCATGCCGGTGCCATGCCGTGCCATGCCGGTGCCATGCCGTGCCATGCCGGTGCCATGCCGTGCCATGCCGGTGCCATGCCGTGCCATGCCGGTGCCATGCCGTGCCATGCCGTGCCATGCCCGTGCCATGCCGGTGCCATGCCGTGCCACGCCGGTGCCATGCCGTGCCATGCCGGTGCCATGCCGTGCCATGCCGGTGCCATGCCGTGCCATGCCGGTGCCATGCCGTGCCATGCCGTGCCATGCCGGTGCCATGCCGTGCCATGCCGGTGCCATGCCGGTGCGATGCCATTCCATGCCATTCCATGCCATTCCATGCCATTCCATGCCATTCCATGCCATTCCATGCCATTCCATGCCATTCCATGCCATTCCATGCCATTCCATGCCATTCCATGCCATTCCATGCCATTCCATGCCATTCCATGCCATTCCATGCCATTCCATGCCATTCCATGCCATTCCATGCCATTCCATGCCATTCCATGCCATTCCATGCCATTCCATGCCATTCCATGCCATTCCATGCCATTCCATGCCATTCCATGCCATTCCATGCCATTCCATGCCATTCCATGCCATTCCATGCCATTCCATGCCATTCCATGCCATTCCATGCCATTCCATGCCATTCCATGCCATTCCATGCCATTCCATGCCATTCCATGCCATTCCATGCCATTCCATGCCATTCCATGCCATTCCATGCCATTCCATGCCATTCCATGCCATTCCATGCCATTCCATGCCATTCCATGCCATTCCATGCCATTCCATGCCATTCCATGCCATTCCATGCCATTCCATGCCATTCCATGCCATTCCATGCCATTCCATGCGATTCAATGCCGTGCCATGCCGTGCTATGCCGTGCCATGCCGTGCCATGCCGTGCCATGCCGTGCCATGCCGGTGCCATGCCGGTGCCATGCCGTGCCATGCCGGTGCCATGCCGTGCCATGCCGGTGCCATGCCGTGCCATGCCGGTGCCATGCCGTGCCATGCCGGTGCCATGCCGTGCCATGCCGTGCCATGCCGGGCCATGCCGTGCCATGCCGTGCCATGCCGTGCCATGCCGTGCCATGCCGTGCCATGCCATTCCATGCCATTCCATGCCATTCCATGCCATTCCATGCCATTCCATGCCATTCCATGCCATTCCATGCCATTCCATGCCATTCCATGCCATTCCATGCCATTCCATGCCATTCCATGCCATTCCATGCCATTCCATGCCATTCCATGCCATTCCATGCCATTCCATGCCATTCCATGCCATTCCATGCCATTCCATGCCATTCCATGCCATTCAATGCCGTGCCATGCCGTGCCATGCCGGTGCCATGCCGGTGCCATGCCGTGCCATGCCTGTGCCATGCCGGTGCCATGCCGTGCCATGCCGGTGCCATGCCGTGCCATGCCGATGCCATGCCGTGCCATGCCGGTGCCATGCCGTGCCATGCCCGTGCCATGCCGTGCCATGCCGGTGCCATGCCGTGCCATGCCGGTGCCATGCCGTGCCATGCCGGTGCCATGCCGGTGCCATGCCGTGCCATGCCGGTGCCATGCCGTGCCATGCCGGTGCCATGCCGTGCCATGCCGGTGCCATGCCATTCCATGCCGGTGCCATGCCATTCCATGCCATTCCATGCCATTCCATGCCATTCCATGCCATTCCATGCCATTCCATGCCATTCCATGCCATTCCATGCCATTCCATGCCATTCCATGCCATTCCATGCCATTCCATGCCATTCCATGCCATTCCATGCCATTCCATGCCGTGCCATGCCGGTGCCATGCCGGTGCGATGCCGGTGCCATGCCGGTGCGATGCCATTCCATGCCATTCCATGCCATTCCATGCCATTCCATGCCATTCCATGCCATTCCATGCCATTCCATGCCATTCCATGCCATTCCATGCCATTCCATGCCATTCCATGCCATTCAATGCCGTGCCATGCCGTCCCATGCCGTCCCATGCCGGTGCCATGCCGTGCCATGCCGGTGCCATGCCGTGCCATGCCGTGCCATGCCGGTGCCATGCCGTGCCATGCCGGTGCCATGCCGTGCCATGCCGGTGCCATGCCGTGCCATGCCGGTGCCATGCCGTGCCATGCCGGTGCCATGCCGTGCCATGCCGGTGCCATGCCGTGCCATGCCGGTGCCATGCCGTGCCATGCCCGTGCCATGCCGTGCCATGCCGGTGCCATGCCGTGCCATGCCGGTGCCATGCCCTGCCATGCCGGTGCCATGCCGGTGCCATGCCGTGCCATGCCGGTGCCATGCCGTGCCATGCCGGTGCCATGCCGTGCCATGCCGGTGCCATGCCATTCCATGCCATTCCATGCCATTCCATGCCATTCCATGCCATTCCATGCCATTCCATGCCATTCCATGCTATTCCATGCCATTCCATGCCATTCCATGCCATTCCATGCCATTCCATGCCATTCCATGCCATTCCATGCCATTCCATGCCATTCCATGCCATTCCATGCCATTCCATGCCATTCCATGCCATTCCATGCCATTCCATGCCATTCCATGCCATTCCATGCCATTCCATGCCATTCCATGCCATTCCATGCCATTCCATGCCATTCCATGCCATTCCATGCCATTCCATGCCATTCCATGCCATTCCATGCCATTCCATGCCATTCCATGCCATTCCATGCCATTCCATGCCATTCCATGCCATTCCATGCCATTCCATGCCATTCCATGCCATTCCATGCCATTCCATGCCATTCCATGCCATTCCATGCCATTCCATGCCATTCCATGCCATTCCATGCCATTCCATGCCATTCCATGCCATTCCATGCCATTCCATGCCATTCCATGCCATTCCATGCCATTCCATGCCATTCCATGCCATTCCATGCCATTCCATGCCATTCCATGCCATTCCATGCCATTCCATGCCATTCCATGCCATTCCATGCCATTCCATGCCATTCCATGCCATTCCATGCCATTCCATGCCATTCCATGCCATTCAATGCCGTGCCATGCCGTGCCATGCCATTCCATGCCATTCCATGCCATTCCATGCCATTCCATGCCATTCCATGCCATTCCATGCCATTCCATGCCATTCCATGCCATTCCATGCCATTCCATGCCATTTCATGCCATTCCATGCCATTTCATGCCATTCCATGCCATTCCATGCCATTCCATGCCATTCCATGCCATTCCATGCCATTCCATGCCATTCCATGCCATTCCATGCCATTCCATGCCATTCCATGCCATTCCATGCCATTCCATGCCATTCCATGCCATTCCATGCCATTCCATGCCATTCCATGCCATTCCATGCCATTCCATGCCATTCCATGCCATTCCATGCCATTCCATGCCATTCCATGCCATTCCATGCCATTCCATGCCATTCCATGCCATTCCATGCCATTCCATGCCATTCAATGCCGTGCCATGCCGTGCTATGCCGTGCCATGCCGTGCCATGCCGTGCCATGCCGTGCCATGCCGGTGCCATGCCGGTGCCATGCCGTGCCATGCCGGTGCCATGCCGTGCCATGCCGGTGCCATGCCGTGCCATGCCGGTGCCATGCCGTGCCATGCCGTGCCATGCCGGGCCATGCCGTGCCATGCCGTGCCATGCCGTGCCATGCCATTCCATGCCATTCCATGCCATTCCATGCCATTCCATGCCATTCCATGCCATTCCATGCCATTCCATGCCATTCCATGCCGTGCCATGCCGTGCCATGCCGTGCCATGCCGTGCCATGCCGTGCCATGCCGTGCCATGCCGTGCCATGCCGTGCCATGCCGTGCCATGCCGTGCCATGCCGTGCCATGCCGGTGCCATGCCGTGCCATGCCGGTGCCATGCCGTGCCATGCCGGTGCCATGCCGTGCCATGCCGGTGCCATGCCGTGCCATGCCGGTGCCATGCCGTGCCATGCCGGTGCCATGCCGTGCCATGCCGGTGCCATGCCGTGCCATGCCGGTGCCATGCCGTGCCATGCCGGTGCCATGCCGTGCCATGCCGGTGCCATGCCGTGCC
Source organism: Cryptus armator (assembly GCA_963971235.1). Classification (NCBI taxonomy): domain Eukaryota; kingdom Metazoa; phylum Arthropoda; class Insecta; order Hymenoptera; family Ichneumonidae; genus Cryptus; species Cryptus armator. The sequence continues at coordinate 70,160 of CAXARG010000001.1, read as the reverse complement.
ATGCCGGTGCCATGCCGTGCCATGCCGGTGCCATGCCGTGCCATGCCGGTGCCATGCCGTGCCATGCCGGTGCCATGCCGTGCCATGCCGTGCCATGCCGTGCCATGCCGGTGCCATGCCGGTGCGATGCCATTCCATGCCATTCCATGCCATTCCATGCCATTCCATGCCATTCCATGCCATTCCATGCCATTCCATGCCATTCCATGCCATTCCATGCCATTCCATGCCATTCCATGCCATTCCATGCCATTCCATGCCATTCCATGCCATTCCATGCCATTCCATGCCATTCCATGCCATTCCATGCCATTCCATGCCATTCCATGCCATTCCATGCCATTCCATGCCATTCCATGCCATTCCATGCCATTCCATGCCATTCCATGCCATTCCATGCCATTCCATGCCATTCCATGCCATTCCATGCCATTCCATGCCATTCCATGCCATTCCATGCCATTCCATGCCATTCCATGCCATTCCATGCCATTCCATGCCATTCCATGCCATTCCATGCCATTCCATGCCATTCCATGCCATTCCATGCCATTCCATGCCATTCCATGCCATTCCATGCCATTCCATGCCATTCCATGCCATTCCATGCCATTCCATGCCATTCCATGCCATTCCATGCCATTCCATGCCATTCCATGCCATTCCATGCCATTCCATGCCATTCCATGCCATTCCATGCCATTCCATGCCATTCCATGCCATTCCATGCCATTCCATGCCATTCCATGCCATTCCATGCCATTCCATGCCATTCCATGCCATTCCATGCCATTCCATGCCATTCCATGCGATTCAATGCCGTGCCATGCCGTGCTATGCCGTGCCATGCCGTGCCATGCCGTGCCATGCCGTGCCATGCCGTGCCATGCCGGTGCCATGCCGGTGCCATGCCGTGCCATGCCGGTGCCATGCCGTGCCATGCCGGTGCCATGCCGTGCCATGCCGGTGCCATGCCGTGCCATGCCGGTGCCATGCCGTGCCATGCCGTGCCATGCCGGGCCATGCCGTGCCATGCCGTGCCATGCCGTGCCATGCCGTGCCATGCCGTGCCATGCCATTCCATGCCATTCCATGCCATTCCATGCCATTCCATGCCATTCCATGCCATTCCATGCCATTCCATGCCATTCCATGCCATTCCATGCCATTCCATGCCATTCCATGCCATTCCATGCCATTCCATGCCATTCCATGCCATTCCATGCCATTCCATGCCATTCCATGCCATTCCATGCCATTCAATGCCGTGCCATGCCGTGCCATGCCGGTGCCATGCCGGTGCCATGCCGTGCCATGCCTGTGCCATGCCGGTGCCATGCCGTGCCATGCCGGTGCCATGCCGTGCCATGCCGATGCCATGCCGTGCCATGCCGGTGCCATGCCGTGCCATGCCCGTGCCATGCCGTGCCATGCCGGTGCCATGCCGTGCCATGCCGGTGCCATGCCGTGCCATGCCGGTGCCATGCCGGTGCCATGCCGTGCCATGCCGGTGCCATGCCGTGCCATGCCGGTGCCATGCCGTGCCATGCCGGTGCCATGCCATTCCATGCCGGTGCCATGCCATTCCATGCCATTCCATGCCATTCCATGCCATTCCATGCCATTCCATGCCATTCCATGCCATTCCATGCCATTCCATGCCATTCCATGCCATTCCATGCCATTCCATGCCATTCCATGCCATTCCATGCCATTCCATGCCGTGCCATGCCGGTGCCATGCCGGTGCGATGCCGGTGCCATGCCGGTGCGATGCCATTCCATGCCATTCCATGCCATTCCATGCCATTCCATGCCATTCCATGCCATTCCATGCCATTCCATGCCATTCCATGCCATTCCATGCCATTCCATGCCATTCAATGCCGTGCCATGCCGTCCCATGCCGGTGCCATGCCGTGCCATGCCGGTGCCATGCCGTGCCATGCCGTGCCATGCCGGTGCCATGCCGTGCCATGCCGGTGCCATGCCGTGCCATGCCGGTGCCATGCCGTGCCATGCCGGTGCCATGCCGTGCCATGCCGGTGCCATGCCGTGCCATGCCGGTGCCATGCCGTGCCATGCCGGTGCCATGCCGTGCCATGCCCGTGCCATGCCGTGCCATGCCGGTGCCATGCCGTGCCATGCCGGTGCCATGCCCTGCCATGCCGGTGCCATGCCGGTGCCATGCCGTGCCATGCCGGTGCCATGCCGTGCCATGCCGGTGCCATGCCGTGCCATGCCGGTGCCATGCCATTCCATGCCATTCCATGCCATTCCATGCCATTCCATGCCATTCCATGCCATTCCATGCTATTCCATGCCATTCCATGCCATTCCATGCCATTCCATGCCATTCCATGCCATTCCATGCCATTCCATGCCATTCCATGCCATTCCATGCCATTCCATGCCATTCCATGCCATTCCATGCCATTCCATGCCATTCCATGCCATTCCATGCCATTCCATGCCATTCCATGCCATTCCATGCCATTCCATGCCATTCCATGCCATTCCATGCCATTCCATGCCATTCCATGCCATTCCATGCCATTCCATGCCATTCCATGCCATTCCATGCCATTCCATGCCATTCCATGCCATTCCATGCCATTCCATGCCATTCCATGCCATTCCATGCCATTCCATGCCATTCCATGCCATTCCATGCCATTCCATGCCATTCCATGCCATTCCATGCCATTCCATGCCATTCCATGCCATTCCATGCCATTCCATGCCATTCCATGCCATTCCATGCCATTCCATGCCATTCCATGCCATTCCATGCCATTCCATGCCATTCCATGCCATTCCATGCCATTCCATGCCATTCCATGCCATTCCATGCCATTCCATGCCATTCCATGCCATTCCATGCCATTCCATGCCATTCCATGCCATTCCATGCCATTCCATGCCATTCCATGCCATTCCATGCCATTCCATGCCATTCAATGCCGTGCCATGCCGTGCCATGCCATTCCATGCCATTCCATGCCATTCCATGCCATTCCATGCCATTCCATGCCATTCCATGCCATTCCATGCCATTTCATGCCATTCCATGCCATTTCATGCCATTCCATGCCATTCCATGCCATTCCATGCCATTCCATGCCATTCCATGCCATTCCATGCCATTCCATGCCATTCCATGCCATTCCATGCCATTCCATGCCATTCCATGCCATTCCATGCCATTCCATGCCATTCCATGCCATTCCATGCCATTCCATGCCATTCCATGCCATTCCATGCCATTCCATGCCATTCCATGCCATTCCATGCCATTCCATGCCATTCCATGCCATTCCATGCCATTCCATGCCATTCCATGCCATTCAATGCCGTGCCATGCCGTGCTATGCCGTGCCATGCCGTGCCATGCCGTGCCATGCCGTGCCATGCCGGTGCCATGCCGGTGCCATGCCGTGCCATGCCGGTGCCATGCCGTGCCATGCCGGTGCCATGCCGTGCCATGCCGGTGCCATGCCGTGCCATGCCGTGCCATGCCGGGCCATGCCGTGCCATGCCGTGCCATGCCGTGCCATGCCATTCCATGCCATTCCATGCCATTCCATGCCATTCCATGCCATTCCATGCCATTCCATGCCATTCCATGCCATTCCATGCCATTCCATGCCATTCCATGCCATTCCATGCCGTGCCATGCCGTGCCATGCCGTGCCATGCCGTGCCATGCCGTGCCATGCCGTGCCATGCCGTGCCATGCCGTGCCATGCCGTGCCATGCCGGTGCCATGCCGTGCCATGCCGGTGCCATGCCGTGCCATGCCGGTGCCATGCCGTGCCATGCCGGTGCCATGCCGTGCCATGCCGGTGCCATGCCGTGCCATGCCGGTGCCATGCCGTGCCATGCCGGTGCCATGCCGTGCCATGCCGGTGCCATGCCGTGCCATGCCGGTGCCATGCCGTGCCATGCCGGTGCCATGCCGTGCCATGCCGGTGCCATGCCGTGCCATGCCGGTGCCATGCCGTGCCATGCCGGTGCCATGCCGTGCCATGCCGGTGCCATGCCGTGCCATGCCGTGCCATGCCGTGCCATGCCGGTGCCATGCCGGTGCGATGCCATTCCATGCCATTCCATGCCATTCCATGCCATTCCATGCCATTCCATGCCATTCCATGCCATTCCATGCCATTCCATGCCATTCCATGCCATTCCATGCCATTCCATGCCATTCCATGCCATTCCATGCCATTCCATGCCATTCCATGCCATTCCATGCCATTCCATGCCATTCCATGCCATTCCATGCCATTCCATGCCATTCCATGCCATTCCATGCCATTCCATGCCATTCCATGCCATTCCATGCCATTCCATGCCATTCCATGCCATTCCATGCCATTCCATGCCATTCCATGCCATTCCATGCCATTCCATGCCATTCCATGCCATTCCATGCCATTCCATGCCATTCCATGCCATTCCATGCCATTCAATGCCGTGCCATGCCGTCCCATGCCGGTGCCATGCCGTGCCATGCCGGTGCCATGCCGGTGCCATGCCGTGCCATGCCGGTGCCATGCCGTGCCATGCCGGTGCCATGCCGTGCCATGCCGGTGCCATGCCGTGCCATGCCGTGCCATGCCCGTGCCATGCCGGTGCCATGCCGTGCCATGCCGTGCCATGCCGGTGCCATGCCGTGCCATGCCGGTGCCATGCCGTGCCATGCCGGTGCCATGCCGTGCCATGCCGGTGCCATGCCGTGCCATGCCGGTGCCATGCCGTGCCATGCCGTGCCATGCCGGTGCCATGCCGTGCCATGCCGGTGCCATGCCGGTGCGATGCCATTCCATGCCATTCCATGCCATTCCATGCCATTCCATGCCATTCCATGCCATTCCATGCCATTCCATGCCATTCCATGCCATTCCATGCCATTCCATGCCATTCCATGCCATTCCATGCCATTCCATGCCATTCCATGCCATTCCATGCCATTCCATGCCATTCCATGCCATTCCATGCCATTCCATGCCATTCCATGCCATTCCATGCCATTCCATGCCATTCCATGCCATTCCATGCCATTCCATGCCATTCCATGCCATTCCATGCCATTCCATGCCATTCCATGCCATTCCATGCCATTCCATGCCATTCCATGCCATTCCATGCCATTCCATGCCATTCCATGCCATTCCATGCCATTCCATGCCATTCCATGCCATTCCATGCCATTCCATGCCATTCCATGCCATTCCATGCCATTCAATGCCGTGCCATGCCGTGCTATGCCGTGCCATGCCGTGCCATGCCGTGCCATGCCGTGCCATGCCGGTGCCATGCCGGTGCCATGCCGTGCCATGCCGGTGCCATGCCGTGCCATGCCGGTGCCATGCCGTGCCATGCCGGTGCCATGCCGTGCCATGCCGGTGCCATGCCGTGCCATGCCGTGCCATGCCGGGCCATGCCGTGCCATGCCGTGCCATGCCGTGCCATGCCGTGCCATGCCGTGCCATGCCGTGCCATGCCATTCCATGCCATTCCATGCCATTCCATGCCATTCCATGCCATTCCATGCCATTCCATGCCATTCCATGCCATTCCATGCCATTCCATGCCATTCCATGCCATTCCATGCCATTCCATGCCATTCCATGCCATTCCATGCCATTCCATGCCATTCCATGCCATTCCATGCCATTCCATGCCATTCAATGCCGTGCCATGCCGTGCCATGCCGGTGCCATGCCGTGCCATGCCGGTGCCATGCCGTGCCATGCCTGTGCCATGCCGGTGCCATGCCGTGCCATGCCGGTGCCATGCCGTGCCATGCCGATGCCATGCCGTGCCATGCCGGTGCCATGCCGTGCCATGCCCGTGCCATGCCGTGCCATGCCGGTGCCATGCCGTGCCATGCCGGTGCCATGCCGTGCCATGCCGGTGCCATGCCGGTGCCATGCCGTGCCATGCCGGTGCCATGCCGTGCCATGCCGGTGCCATGCCGTGCCATGCCGGTGCCATGCCATTCCATGCCGGTGCCATGCCATTCCATGCCATTCCATGCCATTCCATGCCATTCCATGCCATTCCATGCCATTCCATGCCATTCCATGCCATTCCATGCCATTCCATGCCATTCCATGCCATTCCATGCCATTTCATGCCATTCCATGCCATTCCATGCCATTCCATGCCATTCCATGCCATTCCATGCCATTCCATGCCATTCCATGCCATTCCATGCCATTCCATGCCATTCCATGCCATTCCATGCCATTCCATGCCATTCCATGCCATTCCATGCCATTCCATGCCATTCCATGCCATTCCATGCCATTCCATGCCATTCCATGCCATTCCATGCCATTCCATGCCATTCCATGCCATTCCATGCCATTCCATGCCATTCCATGCCATTCCATGCCATTCCATGCCATTCCATGCCATTCCATGCCATTCCATGCCATTCCATGCCATTCCATGCCATTCCATGCCATTCCATGCCATTCCATGCCATTCCATGCCATTCCATGCCATTCCATGCCATTCCATGCCATTCCATGCCATTCCATGCCATTCCATGCCATTCCATGCCATTCCATGCCATTCCATGCCATTCCATGCCATTCCATGCCATTCCATGCCATTCCATGCCATTCCATGCCATTCCATGCCATTCCATGCCATTCAATGCCGTGCCATGCCGTGCCATGCCGGTGCCATGCCGTGCCATGCCGGTGCCATGCCGGTGCCATGCCGTGCCATGCCGGTGCCATGCCGTGCCATGCCGGTGCCATGCCGTGCCATGCCGGTGCCATGCCGTGCCATGCCGGTGCCATGCCGTGCCATGCCGTGCCATGCCCGTGCCATGCCGGTGCCATGCCGTGCCATGCCGTGCCATGCCGGTGCCATGCCGTGCCATGCCGGTGCCATGCCGTGCCATGCCGGTGCCATGCCGTGCCATGCCGGTGCCATGCCGTGCCATGCCGTGCCATGCCGGTGCCATGCCGTGCCATGCCGGTGCCATGCCGTGCCATGCCGGTGCCATGCCGGTGCGATGCCATTCCATGCCATTCCATGCCATTCCATGCCATTCCATGCCATTCCATGCCATTCCATGCCATTCCATGCCATTCCATGCCATTCCATGCCATTCCATGCCATTCCATGCCATTCCATGCCATTCCATGCCATTCCATGCCATTCCATGCCATTCCATGCCATTCCATGCCATTCCATGCCATTCCATGCCATTCCATGCCATTCCATGCCATTCCATGCCATTCCATGCCATTCCATGCCATTCCATGCCATTCCATGCCATTCCATGCCATTCCATGCCATTCCATGCCATTCCATGCCATTCCATGCCATTCCATGCCATTCCATGCCATTCAATGCCGTGCCATGCCGTGCTATGCCGTGCCATGCCGTGCCATGCCGTGCCATGCCGTGCCATGCCGTGCCATGCCGGTGCCATGCCGGTGCCATGCCGTGCCATGCCGGTGCCATGCCGTGCCATGCCGGTGCCATGCCGTGCCATGCCGGTGCCATGCCGTGCCATGCCGGTGCCATGCCGTGCCATGCCGGTGCCATGCCGTGCCATGCCGTGCCATGCCGGGCCATGCCGTGCCATGCCGTGCCATGCCGTGCCATGCCGTGCCATGCCGTGCCATGCCATTCCATGCCATTCCATGCCATTCCATGCCATTCCATGCCATTCCATGCCATTCCATGCCATTCCATGCCATTCCATGCCATTCCATGCCATTCCATGCCATTCCATGCCATTCCATGCCATTCCATGCCATTCCATGCCATTCCATGCCATTCCATGCCATTCCATGCCATTCAATGCCGTGCCATGCCGTGCCATGCCGGTGCCATGCCGTGCCATGCCGGTGCCATGCCGTGCCATGCCTGTGCCATGCCGGTGCCATGCCGTGCCATGCCGGTGCCATGCCGTGCCATGCCGGTGCCATGCCGTGCCATGCCGATGCCATGCCGTGCCATGCCGGTGCCATGCCGTGCCATGCCCGTGCCATGCCGTGCCATGCCGGTGCCATGCCGTGCCATGCCGGTGCCATGCCGTGCCATGCCGGTGCCATGCCGGTGCCATGCCGTGCCATGCCGGTGCCATGCCGTGCCATGCCGGTGCCATGCCGTGCCATGCCGGTGCCATGCCATTCCATGCCGGTGCCATGCCATTCCATGCCATTCCATGCCATTCCATGCCATTCCATGCCATTCCATGCCATTCCATGCCATTCCATGCCATTCCATGCCATTCCATGCCATTCCATGCCATTCCATGCCATTTCATGCCATTCCATGCCATTCCATGCCATTCCATGCCATTCCATGCCATTCCATGCCATTCCATGCCATTCCATGCCATTCCATGCCATTCCATGCCATTCCATGCCATTCCATGCCATTCCATGCCATTCCATGCCATTCCATGCCATTCCATGCCATTCCATGCCATTCCATGCCATTCCATGCCATTCCATGCCATTCCATGCCATTCCATGCCATTCCATGCCATTCCATGCCATTCCATGCCATTCCATGCCATTCCATGCCATTCCATGCCATTCCATGCCATTCCATGCCATTCCATGCCATTCCATGCCATTCCATGCCATTCCATGCCATTCCATGCCATTCCATGCCATTCCATGCCATTCCATGCCATTCCATGCCATTCCATGCCATTCCATGCCATTCCATGCCATTCCATGCCATTCCATGCCATTCCATGCCATTCCATGCCATTCCATGCCATTCCATGCCATTCCATGCCATTCCATGCCATTCAATGCCGTGCCATGCCGTCCCATGCCGGTGCCATGCCGTGCCATGCCGGTGCCATGCCGGTGCCATGCCGTGCCATGCCGGTGCCATGCCGTGCCATGCCGGTGCCATGCCGTGCCATGCCGGTGCCATGCCGTGCCATGCCGGTGCCATGCCGTGCCATGCCGTGCCATGCCCGTGCCATGCCGGTGCCATGCCGTGCCATGCCGTGCCATGCCGGTGCCATGCCGTGCCATGCCGGTGCCATGCCGTGCCATGCCGGTGCCATGCCGTGCCATGCCGGTGCCATGCCGTGCCATGCCGTGCCATGCCGGTGCCATGCCGTGCCATGCCGGTGCCATGCCGGTGCGATGCCATTCCATGCCATTCCATGCCATTCCATGCCATTCCATGCCATTCCATGCCATTCCATGCCATTCCATGCCATTCCATGCCATTCCATGCCATTCCATGCCATTCCATGCCATTCCATGCCATTCCATGCCATTCCATGCCATTCCATGCCATTCCATGCCATTCCATGCCATTCCATGCCATTCCATGCCATTCCATGCCATTCCATGCCATTCCATGCCATTCCATGCCATTCCATGCCATTCCATGCCATTCCATGCCATTCCATGCCATTCCATGCCATTCCATGCCATTCCATGCCATTCCATGCCATTCCATGCCATTCCATGCCATTCCATGCCATTCCATGCCATTCCATGCCATTCCATGCCATTCCATGCCATTCCATGCCATTCCATGCCATTCCATGCCATTCCATGCCATTCCATGCCATTCAATGCCGTGCCATGCCGTGCTATGCCGTGCCATGCCGTGCCATGCCGTGCCATGCCGTGCCATGCCGGTGCCATGCCGGTGCCATGCCGTGCCATGCCGGTGCCATGCCGTGCCATGCCGGTGCCATGCCGTGCCATGCCGGTGCCATGCCGTGCCATGCCGGTGCCATGCCGTGCCATGCCGTGCCATGCCGGGCCATGCCGTGCCATGCCGTGCCATGCCGTGCCATGCCGTGCCATGCCGTGCCATGCCATTCCATGCCATTCCATGCCATTCCATGCCATTCCATGCCATTCCATGCCATTCCATGCCATTCCATGCCATTCCATGCCATTCCATGCCATTCCATGCCATTCCATGCCATTCCATGCCATTCCATGCCATTCCATGCCATTCCATGCCATTCCATGCCATTCCATGCCATTCCATGCCATTCCATGCCATTCCATGCCATTCCATGCCATTCCATGCCATTCCATGCCATTCCATGCCATTCAATGCCGTGCCATGCCGTGCCATGCCGGTGCCATGCCGTGCCATGCCTGTGCCATGCCGGTGCCATGCCGTGCCATGCCGGTGCCATGCCGTGCCATGCCGATGCCATGCCGTGCCATGCCGGTGCCATGCCGTGCCATGCCCGTGCCATGCCGTGCCATGCCGGTGCCATGCCGTGCCATGCCGGTGCCATGCCGTGCCATGCCGGTGCCATGCCGGTGCCATGCCGTGCCATGCCGGTGCCATGCCGTGCCATGCCGGTGCCATGCCGTGCCATGCCGGTGCCATGCCATTCCATGCCGGTGCCATGCCATTCCATGCCATTCCATGCCATTCCATGCCATTCCATGCCATTCCATGCCATTCCATGCCATTCCATGCCATTCCATGCCATTCCATGCCATTCCATGCCATTTCATGCCATTTCATGCCATTCCATGCCATTCCATGCCATTCCATGCCATTCCATGCCATTCCATGCCATTCCATGCCATTCCATGCCATTCCATGCCATTCCATGCCATTCCATGCCATTCCATGCCATTCCATGCCATTCCATGCCATTCCATGCCATTCCATGCCATTCCATGCCATTCCATGCCATTCCATGCCATTCCATGCCATTCCATGCCATTCCATGCCATTCCATGCCATTCCATGCCATTCCATGCCATTCCATGCCATTCCATGCCATTCCATGCCATTCCATGCCATTCTATGCCATTCCATGCCATTCCATGCCATTCCATGCCATTCCATGCCATTCCATGCCATTCCATGCCATTCCATGCCATTCCATGCCATTCCATGCCATTCCATGCCATTCCATGCCATTCCATGCCATTCCATGCCATTCCATGCCATTCCATGCCATTCCATGCCATTCCATGCCATTCCATGCCATTCCATGCCATTCCATGCCATTCCATGCCATTCCATGCCATTCCATGCCATTCCATGCCATTCCATGCCATTCCATGCCATTCCATGCCATTCCATGCCATTCCATGCCATTCCATGCCATTCCATGCCATTCCATGCCATTCCATGCCATTCCATGCCATTCCATGCCATTCCATGCCATTCCATGCCATTCCATGCCATTCCATGCCATTCCATGCCATTCCATGCCATTCCATGCCATTCCATGCCATTCCATGCCATTCCATGCCATTCCATGCCATTCCATGCCATTCCATGCCATTCCATGCCATTCCATGCCATTCCATGCCATTCCATGCCATTCCATGCCATTCCATGCCATTCCATGCCATTCCATGACATTCCATGCCATTCCATGCCATTCCATGCCATTCCATGCCATTCCATGCCATTCCATGCCATTCCATGCCATTCCATGCCATTCCATGCCATTCCATGCCATTCCATGCCGTGCCATGCCGGTGCCATGCCGGTGCGATGCCGGTGCCATGCCGGTGCGATGCCATTCCATGCCATTCCATGCCATTCCATGCCATTCCATGCCATTCCATGCCATTCCATGCCATTCCATGCCATTCCATGCCATTCCATGCCATTCCATGCCATTCCATGCCATTCAATGCCGTGCCATGCCGTCCCATGCCGGTGCCATGCCGTGCCATGCCGGTGCCATGCCGTGCCATGCCGTGCCATGCCGGTGCCATGCCGTGCCATGCCGGTGCCATGCCGTGCCATGCCGGTGCCATGCCATTCAATGCCGTGCCATGCCGTCCCATGCCGGTGCCATGCCGTGCCATGCCGGTGCCATGCCGTGCCATGCCGTGCCATGCCGGTGCCATGCCGTGCCATGCCGGTGCCATGCCGTGCCATGCCGGTGCCATGCCGTGCCATGCCGGTGCCATGCCGTGCCATGCCGGTGCCATGCCGTGCCATGCCGGTGCCATGCCGTGCCATGCCGGTGCCATGCCGTGCCATGCCGGTGCCATGCCGTGCCATGCCCGTGCCATGCCGTGCCATGCCCGTGCCATGCCGTGCCATGCCGGTGCCATGCCGTGCCATGCCGGTGCCATGCCGGTGCCATGCCGGTGCCATGCCGTGCCATGCCGGTGCCATGCCGTGCCATGCCGGTGCCATGCCGTGCCATGCCGGTGCCATGCCATTCCATGCCATTCCATGCCATTCCATGCCATTCCATGCCATTCCATGCCATTCCATGCCATTCCATGCCATTCCATGCCATTCCATGCCATTCCATGCCATTCCATGCCATTCCATGCCATTCCATGCCATTCCATGCCATTCCATGCCATTCCATGCCATTCCATGCCATTCCATGCCATTCCATGCCATTCCATGCCATTCCATGCCATTCCATGCCATTCCATGCCATTCCATGCCATTCCATGCCATTCCATGCCATTCCATGCCATTCCATGCCATTCCATGCCATTCCATGCCATTCAATGCCGTGCCATGCCGTGCTATGCCGTGCCATGCCGTGCCATGCCGTGCCATGCCGTGCCATGCCGTGCCATGCCGGTGCCATGCCGGTGCCATGCCGTGCCATGCCGGTGCCATGCCGTGCCATGCCGGTGCCATGCCGTGCCATGCCGGTGCCATGCCGTGCCATGCCGGTGCCATGCCGTGCCATGCCGGTGCCATGCCGTGCCATGCCGTGCCATGCCGGGCCATGCCGTGCCATGCCGTGCCATGCCGTGCCATGCCGTGCCATGCCGTGCCATGCCATTCCATGCCATTCCATGCCATTCCATGCCATTCCATGCCATTCCATGCCATTCCATGCCATTCCATGCCATTCCATGCCATTCCATGCCATTCCATGCCATTCCATGCCATTCCATGCCATTCCATGCCATTCCATGCCATTCCATGCCATTCCATGCCATTCCATGCCATTCCATGCCATTCCATGCCATTCAATGCCGTGCCATGCCGTGCCATGCCGGTGCCATGCCGTGCCATGCCGGTGCCATGCCGTGCCATGCCTGTGCCATGCCGGTGCCATGCCGTGCCATGCCGGTGCCATGCCGTGCCATGCCGGTGCCATGCCGTGCCATGCCGATGCCATGCCGTGCCATGCCGGTGCCATGCCGTGCCATGCCCGTGCCATGCCGTGCCATGCCGGTGCCATGCCGTGCCATGCCGGTGCCATGCCGTGCCATGCCGGTGCCATGCCGGTGCCATGCCGTGCCATGCCGGTGCCATGCCGTGCCATGCCGGTGCCATGCCGTGCCATGCCGGTGCCATGCCATTCCATGCCGGTGCCATGCCATTCCATGCCATTCGATGCCATTCCATGCCATTCCATGCCATTCCATGCCATTCCATGCCATTCCATGCCATTCCATGCCATTCCATGCCATTCCATGCCATTCCATGCCATTCCATGCCATTTCATGCCATTCCATGCCATTCCATGCCATTCCATGCCATTCCATGCCATTCCATGCCATTCCATGCCATTCCATGCCATTCCATGCCATTCCATGCCATTCCATGCCATTCCATGCCATTCCATGCCATTCCATGCCATTCCATGCCATTCCATGCCATTCCATGCCATTCCATGCCATTCCATGCCATTCCATGCCATTCCATGCCATTCCATGCCATTCCATGCCATTCCATGCCATTCCATGCCATTCCATGCCATTCCATGCCATTCCATGCCATTCCATGCCATTCCATGCCATTCCATGCCATTCAATGCCGTGCCATGCCGTCCCATGCCATTCCATGCCATTCCATGCCATTCCATGCCATTCCATGCCATTCAATGCCGTGCCATGCCGTGCCATGCCGGTGCCATGCCGTGCCATGCCGGTGCCATGCCGTGCCATGCCGGTGCCATGCCGTGCCATGCCGTGCCATGCCCGTGCCATGCCGGTGCCATGCCGTGCCATGCCGTGCCATGCCGGTGCCATGCCGTGCCATGCCGGTGCCATGCCGTGCCATGCCGGTGCCATGCCGTGCCATGCCGGTGCCATGCCGTGCCATGCCGTGCCATGCCGGTGCCATGCCGGTGCGATGCCATTCCATGCCGGTGCGATGCCATTCCATGCCATTCCATGCCATTCCATGCCATTCCATGCCATTCCATGCCATTCCATGCCATTCCATGCCATTCCATGCCATTCCATGCCATTCCATGCCATTCCATGCCATTCCATGCCATTCCATGCCATTCCATGCCATTCCATGCCATTCCATGCCATTCCATGCCATTCCATGCCATTCCATGCCATTCCATGCCATTCCATGCCATTCCATGCCATTCCATGCCATTCCATGCCATTCCATGCCATTCCATGCCATTCCATGCCATTCCATGCCATTCCATGCCATTCCATGCCATTCCATGCCATTCCATGCCATTCCATGCCATTCCATGCCATTCCATGCCATTCCATGCCATTCCATGCCATTCCATGCCATTCCATGCCATTCAATGCCGTGCCATGCCGTGCTATGCCGTGCCATGCCGTGCCATGCCGTGCCATGCCGTGCCATGCCGGTGCCATGCCGGTGCCATGCCGTGCCATGCCGGTGCCATGCCGTGCCATGCCGTGCCATGCCGGTGCCATGCCGTGCCATGCCGGTGCCATGCCGTGCCATGCCTGTGCCATGCCGGTGCCATGCCGTGCCATGCCGGTGCCATGCCGTGCCATGCCGATGCCATGCCGTGCCATGCCGGTGCCATGCCGTGCCATGCCCGTGCCATGCCGTGCCATGCCGGTGCCATGCCGTGCCATGCCGGTGCCATGCCGTGCCATGCCGGTGCCATGCCGGTGCCATGCCGTGCCATGCCGGTGCCATGCCGTGCCATGCCGGTGCCATGCCGTGCCATGCCGGTGCCATGCCATTCCATGCCGGTGCCATGCCATTCCATGCCATTCCATGCCATTCCATGCCATTCCATGCCATTCCATGCCATTCCATGCCATTCCATGCCATTCCATGCCATTCCATGCCATTCCATGCCATTCCATGCCATTCCATGCCATTCCATGCCATTTCATGCCATTCCATGCCATTCCATGCCATTCCATGCCATTCCATGCCATTC
Organism: Cryptus armator; assembly: GCA_963971235.1. Taxonomy (NCBI): domain Eukaryota; kingdom Metazoa; phylum Arthropoda; class Insecta; order Hymenoptera; family Ichneumonidae; genus Cryptus; species Cryptus armator. Next base: position 55,052 of record CAXARG010000001.1, on the reverse strand, counting down.
CATGCCATTCCATGCCATTCCATGCCATTCCATGCCATTCCATGCCATTCCATGCCATTCCATGCCATTCCATGCCATTCCATGCCATTCCATGCCATTCCATGCCATTCCATGCCATTCCATGCCATTCCATGCCATTCCATGCCATTCCATGCCATTCCATGCCATTCCATGCCATTCCATGCCATTCCATGCCATTCCATGCCATTCCATGCCATTCCATGCCATTCCATGCCATTCCATGCCATTCCATGCCATTCCATGCCATTCCATGCCATTCCATGCCATTCCATGCCATTCCATGCCATTCCATGCCATTCCATGCCATTCCATGCCATTCCATGCCATTCCATGCCGTGCCATGCCGTGCCATGCCGTGCCATGCCGTGCCATGCCGTGCCATGCCGGTGCCATGCCGTGCCATGCCGGTGCCATGCCGTGCCATGCCGGTGCCATGCCGTGCCATGCCGGTGCCATGCCGTGCCATGCCGGTGCCATGCCGTGCCATGCCGGTGCCATGCCGTGCCATGCCGTGCCATGCCGGTGCCATGCCGTGCCATGCCGGTGCCATGCCGTGCCATGCCGGTGCCATGCCGTGCCATGCCGGTGCCATGCCGTGCCATGCCGGTGCCATGCCGTGCCATGCCGTGCCATGCCGGGCCATGCCGTGCCATGCCGTGCCATGCCGTGCCATGCCGTGCCATGCCGTGCCATGCCATTCCATGCCATTCCATGCCATTCCATGCCATTCCATGCCATTCCATGCCATTCCATGCCATTCCATGCCATTCCATGCCATTCCATGCCATTCCATGCCATTCCATGCCATTCCATGCCATTCCATGCCATTCCATGCCATTCCATGCCATTCCATGCCATTCCATGCCATTCAATGCCGTGCCATGCCGTGCCATGCCGGTGCCATGCCGTGCCATGCCTGTGCCATGCCGGTGCCATGCCGTGCCATGCCGGTGCCATGCCGTGCCATGCCGATGCCATGCCGTGCCATGCCGGTGCCATGCCGTGCCATGCCCGTGCCATGCCGTGCCATGCCGGTGCCATGCCGTGCCATGCCGGTGCCATGCCGTGCCATGCCGGTGCCATGCCGGTGCCATGCCGTGCCATGCCGGTGCCATGCCGTGCCATGCCGGTGCCATGCCGTGCCATGCCGGTGCCATGCCATTCCATGCCGGTGCCATGCCATTCCATGCCATTCCATGCCATTCCATGCCATTCCATGCCATTCCATGCCATTCCATGCCATTCCATGCCATTCCATGCCATTCCATGCCATTCCATGCCATTCCATGCCATTCCATGCCATTCCATGCCATTCCATGCCATTCCATGCCATTCCATGCCATTCCATGCCATTCCATGCCATTCCATGCCATTCCATGCCATTCCATGCCATTCCATGCCATTCCATGCCATTCCATGCCATTCCATGCCATTCCATGCCATTCCATGCCATTCCATGCCATTCCATGCCATTCCATGCCATTCCATGCCATTCCATGCCATTCCATGACATTCCATGCCATTCCATGCCATTCCATGCCATTCCATGCCATTCCATGCCGTGCCATGCCGGTGCCATGCCGGTGCGATGCCGGTGCCATGCCGGGGCGATGCCATTCCATGCCATTCCATGCCATTCCATGCCATTCCATGCCATTCCATGCCATTCCATGCCATTCCATGCCATTCCATGCCATTCCATGCCATTCCATGCCATTCCATGCCATTCCATGCCATTCCATGCCATTCAATGCCGTGCCATGCCGTCCCATGCCGGTGCCATGCCGTGCCATGCCGGTGCCATGCCGTGCCATGCCGTGCCATGCCGGTGCCATGCCGTGCCATGCCGGTGCCATGCCGTGCCATGCCGGTGCCATGCCGTGCCATGCCGGTGCCATGCCGTGCCATGCCGGTGCCATGCCGTGCCATGCCGGTGCCATGCCGTGCCATGCCGGTGCCATGCCGTGCCATGCCCGTGCCATGCCGTGCCATGCCGGTGCCATGCCGTGCCATGCCGGTGCCATGCCGGTGCCATGCCGTGCCATGCCGGTGCCATGCCGTGCCATGCCGGTGCCATGCCGTGCCATGCCGGTGCCATGCCGTGCCATGCCGGTGCCATGCCGTGCCATGCCGGTGCCATGCCATTCCATGCCATTCCATGCCATTCCATGCCATTCCATGCCATTCCATGCCATTCCATGCCATTCCATGCCATTCCATGCCATTCCATGCCATTCCATGCCATTCCATGCCATTCCATGCCATTCCATGCCATTCCATGCCATTCCATGCCATTCCATGCCATTCCATGCCATTCCATGCCATTCCATGCCATTCCATGCCATTCCATGCTATTCCATGCCATTCCATGCCATTCCATGCCATTCCATGCCATTCCATGCCATTCCATGCCATTCCATGCCATTCCATGCCATTCCATGCCATTCCATGCCATTCCATGCCATTCCATGCCATTCCATGCCATTCCATGCCATTCCATGCCGTCCCATGCCGGTGCCATGCCGTGCCATGCCGGTGCCATGCCGTGCCATGCCGGTGTCATGCCGTGCCATGCCGGTGCCATGCCGTGCCATGCCGGTGCCATGCCGTGCCATGCCGGTGCCATGCCGTGCCATGCCGGTGCCATGCCGTGCCATGCCCGTGCCATGCCGTGCCATGCCGGTGCCATGCCGTGCCATGCCGGTGCCATGCCGGTGCCATGCCGTGCCATGCCGGTGCCATGCCGTGCCATGCCGGTGCCATGCCGTGCCATGCCGGTGCCATGCCATTCCATGCCATTCCATGCCATTCCATGCCATTCCATGCCATTCCATGCCATTCCATGCCATTCCATGCCATTCCATGCCATTCCATGCCATTCCATGCCATTCCATGCCATTCCATGCCATTCCATGCCATTCCATGCCATTCCATGCCATTCCATGCCATTCCATGCCATTCCATGCCATTCCATGCCATTCCATGCCATTCCATGCCATTCCATGCCATTCCATGCCATTCCATGCCATTCCATGCCATTCCATGCCATTCCATGCCATTCCATGCCATTCCATGCCATTCCATGCCATTCCATGCCATTCCATGCCATTCCATGCCATTCCATGCCATTCCATGCCATTCCATGCCATTCCATGCCATTCCATGCCATTCCATGCCATTCCATGCCATTCCATGCCATTCCATGCCATTCCATGCCATTCCATGCCATTCCATGCCATTCCATGCCATTCCATGCCATTCCATGCCATTCCATGCCATTCCATGCCATTCCATGCCATTCCATGCCATTCCATGCCATTCCATGCCATTCCATGCCATTCAATGCCGTGCCATGCCGTGCCATGCCATTCCATGCCATTCCATGCCATTCCATGCCATTCCATGCCATTTCATGCCATTCCATGCCATTCCATGCCATTCCATGCCATTCCATGCCATTCCATGCCATTCCATGCCATTCCATGCCATTCCATGCCATTCCATGCCATTCCATGCCATTCCATGCCATTCCATGCCATTCCATGCCATTCCATGCCATTCCATGCCATTCCATGCCATTCCATGCCATTCAATGCCGTGCCATGCCGTGCTATGCCGTGCCATGCCGTGCTATGCCGTGCCATGCCGTGCCATGCCGGTGCCATGCCGTGCCATGCCGGTGCCATGCCGTGCCATGCCGGTGCCATGCCGGTGCCATGCCGTGCCATGCCGGTGCCATGCCGTGCCATGCCGGTGCCATGCCGTGCCATGCCGGTGCCATGCCGTGCCATGCCGGTGCCATGCCGTGCCATGCCGGTGCCATGCCGTGCCATGCCGGTGCCATGCCGTGCCATGCCGGTGCCATGCCGTGCCATGCCGGTGCCATGCCGTGCCATGCCGGTGCCATGCCGTGCCATGCCGGTGCCATGCCGTGCCATGCCGGTGCCATGCCGTGCCATGCCGTGCCATGCCGGTGCGATGCCATTCCATGCCGGTGCGATGCCATTCCATGCCATTCCATGCCATTCCATGCCATTCCATGCCATTCCATGCCATTCCATGCCATTCCATGCCATTCCATGCCATTCCATGCCATTCCATGCCATTCCATGCCATTCCATGCCATTCCATGCCATTCCATGCCATTCCATGCCATTCCATGCCATTCCATGCCATTCCATGCCATTCCATGCCATTCCATGCCATTCCATGCCATTCCATGCCATTCCATGCCATTCCATGCCATTCCATGCCATTCCATGCCATTCCATGCCATTCCATGCCATTCCATGCCATTCCATGCCATTCCATGCCATTCCATGCCATTCCATGCCATTCCATGCCATTCCATGCCATTCCATGCCATTCCATGCCATTCCATGCCATTCCATGCCATTCCATGCCATTCCATGCCATTCCATGCCATTCCATGCCATTCCATGCCATTCCATGCCATTCCATGCCATTCCATGCCATTCCATGCCATTCCATGCCATTCCATGCCATTCCATGCCATTCCATGCCATTCCATGCCATTCCATGCCATTCCATGCCATTCCATGCCATTCCATGCCATTCCATGCCATTCCATGCCATTCCATGCCATTCCATGCCATTCCATGCCATTCCATGCCATTCCATGCCATTCCATGCCATTCCATGCCATTCCATGCCATTCCATGCCATTCCATGCCATTCCATGCCATTCCATGCCATTCCATGCCATTCCATGCCATTCCATGCCATTCCATGCCATTCCATGCCATTCCATGCCATTCCATGCCATTCCATGCCATTCCATGCCATTCCATGCCATTCCATGCCATTCCATGCCATTCCATGCCATTCCATGCCATTCAATGCCGTGCCATGCCGTGCCATGCCATTCCATGCCATTCCATGCCATTCCATGCCATTCCATGCCATTTCATGCCATTCCATGCCATTTCATGCCATTCCATGCCATTCCATGCCATTCCATGCCATTCCATGCCATTCCATGCCATTCCATGCCATTCCATGCCATTCCATGCCATTCCATGCCATTCCATGCCATTCCATGCCATTCCATGCCATTCCATGCCATTCCATGCCATTCCATGCCATTCCATGCCATTCCATGCCATTCCATGCCATTCCATGCCATTCCATGCCATTCCATGCCATTCCATGCCATTCCATGCCATTCCATGCCATTCCATGCCATTCCATGCCATTCCATGCCATTCCATGCCATTCCATGCCATTCCATGCCATTCCATGCCATTCCATGCCATTCCATGCCATTCCATGCCATTCCATGCCATTCCATGCCATTCCATGCCATTCCATGCCATTCCATGCCATTCCATGCCATTCCATGCCATTCCATGCCATTCCATGCCATTCCATGCCATTCCATGCCATTCCATGCCATTCCATGCCATTCCATGCCATTCCATGCCATTCCATGCCATTCCATGCCATTCCATGCCATTCCATGCCATTCCATGCCATTCCATGCCGTGCCATGCCGGTGCCATGCCGGTGCGATGCCGGTGCCATGCCGGTGCGATGCCATTCCATGCCATTCCATGCCATTCCATGCCATTCCATGCCATTCCATGCCATTCCATGCCATTCCATGCCATTCCATGCCATTCAATGCCGTGCCATGCCGTCCCATGCCGGTGCCATGCCGTGCCATGCCGGTGCCATGCCGTGCCATGCCGGTGCCATGCCGTGCCATGCCGGTGCCATGCCGTGCCATGCCGTGCCATGCCGGTGCCATGCCGTGCCATGCCGGTGCCATGCCGTGCCATGCCGGTGCCATGCCGTGCCATGCCGGTGCCATGCCGTGCCATGCCGGTGCCATGCCGTGCCATGCCGGTGCCATGCCGTGCCATGCCGGTGCCATGCCGTGCCATGCCCGTGCCATGCCGTGCCATGCCGGTGCCATGCCGTGCCATGCCGGTGCCATGCCGTGCCATGCCGGTGCCATGCCGGTGCCATGCCGTGCCATGCCGGTGCCATGCCGTGCCATGCCGGTGCCATGCCGTGCCATGCCGGTGCCATGCCATTCCATGCCATTCCATGCCATTCCATGCCATTCCATGCCATTCCATGCCATTCCATGCCATTCCATGCCATTCCATGCCATTCCATGCCATTCCATGCCATTCCATGCCATTCCATGCCATTCCATGCAATTCCATGCCATTCCATGCCATTCCATGCCATTCCATGCCATTCCATGCCATTCCATGCCATTCCATGCCATTCCATGCCATTCCATGCCATTCCATGCCATTCCATGCCATTCCATGCCATTCCATGCCATTCCATGCCATTCCATGCCATTCCATGCCATTCCATGCCATTCCATGCCATTCCATGCCATTCCATGCCATTCCATGCCATTCCATGCCATTCCATGCCATTCCATGCCATTCCATGCCATTCCATGCCATTCCATGCCATTCCATGCCATTCCATGCCATTCCATGCCATTCCATGCCATTCCATGCCATTCCATGCCATTCCATGCCATTCCATGCCATTCCATGCCATTCCATGCCATTCCATGCCATTCCATGCCATTCCATGCCATTCCATGCCATTCCATGCCATTCCATGCCATTCCATGCCATTCCATGCCATTCCATGCCATTCCATGCCATTCCATGCCATTCCATGCCATTCCATGCCATTCCATGCCATTCCATGCCATTCCATGCCATTCCATGCCATTCCATGCCATTCCATGCCATTCCATGCCATTCCATGCCATTCCATGCCATTCCATGCCATTCCATGCCATTCCATGCCATTCCATGCCGGTGCCATGCCGTGCCGTGCCGGTGCCATGCCATTCCATGCCATTCCATGCCATTCCATGCCATTCCATGCCATTCCATGCCATTCCATGCCATTCCATGCCATTCCATGCCATTCCATGCCATTCCATGCCATTCCATGCCATTCCATGCCATTCCATGCCATTCCATGCCATTCCATGCCATTCCATGCCATTCCATGCCGTGCCATGCCGTGCCATGCCGTGCCATGCCATTCCATGCCATTCCATGCCATTCCATGCCATTCAATGCCGTGCCATGCCGTGCTATGCCGTGCCATGCCGTGCCATGCCGTGCCATGCCGGTGCCATGCCGGTGCCATGCCGTGCCATGCCGGTGCCATGCCGTGCCATGCCGGTGCCATGCCGTGCCATGCCGGTGCCATGCCGTGCCATGCCGTGCCATGCCGGGCCATGCCGTGCCATGCCGGTGCCATGCCGTGCCATGCCATTCCATGCCATTTCATGCCATTCCATGCCATTCCATGCCATTCCATGCCATTCCATGCCATTCCATGCCATTCCATGCCATTCCATGCCATTCCATGCCATTCCATGCCATTCCATGCCATTCCATGCCATTCCATGCCATTCCATGCCATTCCATGCCATTCCATGCCATTCCATGCCATTCCATGCCATTCCATGCCATTCCATGCCATTCCATGCCATTCCATGCCATTCCATGCCATTCCATGCCATTCCATGCCATTCCATGCCATTCCATGCCATTCCATGCCATTCCATGCCATTCCATGCCATTCCATGCCATTCCATGCCATTCCATGCCATTCCATGCCATTCCATGCCATTCCATGCCATTCCATGCCATTCCATGCCATTCCATGCCATTCCATGCCATTCCATGCCATTCCATGCCATTCCATGCCATTCCATGCCATTCCATGCCATTCCATGCCATTCCATGCCATTCCATGCCATTCCATGCCATTCCATGCCATTCCATGCCATTCCATGCCATTCCATGCCATTCCATGCCATTCCATGCCATTCCATGCCATTCCATGCCATTCCATGCCATTCCATGCCATTCCATGCCATTCCATGCCATTCCATGCCATTCCATGCCATTCCATGCCATTCCATGCCATTCCATGCCATTCCATGCCATTCCATGCCATTCCATGCCATTCCATGCCATTCCATGCCATTCCATGCCATTCCATGCCATTCCATGCCGTGCCATGCCGGTGCCATGCCGGTGCGATGCCGGTGCCATGCCGGTGCGATGCCATTCCATGCCATTCCATGCCATTCCATGCCATTCCATGCCATTCCATGCCATTCCATGCCATTCAATGCCGTGCCATGCCGTCCCATGCCGGTGCCATGCCGTGCCATGCCGGTGCCATGCCGTGCCATGCCGGTGCCATGCCGTGCCATGCCGTGCCATGCCGGTGCCATGCCGTGCCATGCCGGTGCCATGCCGTGCCATGCCGGTGCCATGCCGTGCCATGCCGGTGCCATGCCGTGCCATGCCGGTGCCATGCCGTGCCATGCCGGTGCCATGCCGTGCCATGCCGGTGCCATGCCGTGCCATGCCCGTGCCATGCCGTGCCATGCCGGTGCCATGCCGTGCCATGCCGGTGCCATGCCGTGCCATGCCGGTGCCATGCCGGTGCCATGCCGTGCCATGCCGGTGCCATGCCGTGCCATGCCGGTGCCATGCCGTGCCATGCCGGTGCCATGCCATTCCATGCCATTCCATGCCATTCCATGCCATTCCATGCCATTCCATGCCATTCCATGCCATTCCATGCCATTCCATGCCATTCCATGCCATTCCATGCCATTCCATGCCATTCCATGCCATTCCATGCCATTCCATGCCATTCCATGCCATTCCATGCCATTCCATGCCATTCCATGCCATTCCATGCCATTCCATGCCATTCCATGCCATTCCATGCCATTCCATGCCATTCCATGCCATTCCATGCCATTCCATGCCATTCCATGCCATTCCATGCCATTCCATGCCATTCCATGCCATTCCATGCCATTCCATGCCATTCCATGCCATTCCATGCCATTCCATGCCATTCCATGCCATTCCATGCCATTCCATGCCATTCCATGCCATTCCATGCCAATCCATGCCATTCCATGCCATTCCATGCCATTCCATGCCATTCCATGCCATTCCATGCCATTCCATGCCGGTGCCATGCCGTGCCGTGCCGGTGCCATGCCATTCCATGCCATTCCATGCCATTCCATGCCATTCCATGCCATTCCATGCCATTCCATGCCATTCCATGCCATTCCATGCCATTCCATGCCATTCCATGCCATTCCATGCCATTCCATGCCATTCCATGCCATTCCATGCCATTCCATGCCATTCCATGCCATTCCATGCCATTCCATGCCATTCCATGCCATTCCATGCCATTCCATGCCATTCCATGCCATTCCATGCCATTCCATGCCATTCCATGCCATTCCATGCCATTCCATGCCATTCCATGCCGTGCCATGCCGTGCCATGCCGTGCCATGCCGTGCCATGCCGTGCCATGCCGTGCCATGCCGTGCCATGCCGTGCCATGCCGTGCCATGCCGTGCCATGCCGTGCCATGCCGGTGCCATGCCGTGCCATGCCGGTGCCATGCCGTGCCATGCCGGTGCCATGCCGTGCCATGCCGGTGCCATGCCGTGCCATGCCGGTGCCATGCCGTGCCATGCCGGTGCCATGCCGTGCCATGCCGGTGCCATGCCGTGCCATGCCGGTGCCATGCCGTGCCATGCCGGTGCCATGCCGTGCCATGCCGGTGCCATGCCGTGCCATGCCGGTGCCATGCCGTGCCATGCCGGTGCCATGCCGTGCCATGCCGGTGCCATGCCGTGCCATGCCGGTGCCATGCCGTGCCATGCCGGTGCCATGCCGTGCCATGCCGGTGCCATGCCGTGCCATGCCGTGCCATGCCGTGCCATGCCGTGCCATGCCGTGCCATGCCGGTGCCATGCCGTGCCATGCCGGTGCCATGCCGTGCCATGCCGGTGCCATGCCGTGCCATGCCGGTGCCATGCCGGTGCGATGCCATTCCGGTGCCATGCCGGTGCGATGCCATTCCATGCCATTCCATGCCATTCCATGCCATTCCATGCCATTCCATGCCATTCCATGCCATTCCATGCCATTCCATGCCATTCCATGCCATTCCATGCCATTCCATGCCATTCCATGCCATTCCATGCCATTCCATGCCATTCCATGCCATTCCATGCCATTCCATGCCATTCCATGCCATTCCATGCCATTCCATGCCATTCCATGCCATTCCATGCCATTCCATGCCATTCCATGCCATTCCATGCCATTCCATGCCATTCCATGCCGTGCTATGCCGTGCCATGCCGTGCCATGCCGTGCCATGCCGTGCCATGCCGTGCCATGCCGGTGCCATGCCGGTGCCATGCCGTGCCATGCCGGTGCCATGCCGTGCCATGCCGGTGCCATGCCGTGCCATGCCGGTGCCATGCCGTGCCATGCCGTGCCATGCCGGGCCATGCCGTGCCATGCCGTGCCATGCCGTGCCATGCCATTCCATGCCATTCCATGCCATTCCATGCCATTCCATGCCATTCCATGCCATTCCATGCCGTGCCATGCCGTGCCATGCCGTGCCATGCCGTGCCATGCCGTGCCATGCCGTGCCATGCCGTGCCATGCCGGTGCCATGCCGTGCCATGCCGGTGCCATGCCGTGCCATGCCGGTGCCATGCCGTGCCATGCCGGTGCCATGCCGTGCCATGCCGGTGCCATGCCGTGCCATGCCGGTGCCATGCCGTGCCATGCCGGTGCCATGCCGTGCCATGCCGGTGCCATGCCGTGCCATGCCGGTGCCATGCCGTGCCATGCCGGTGCCATGCCGTGCCATGCCGGTGCCATGCCGTGCCATGCCGGTGCCATGCCGTGCCATGCCGGTGCCATGCCGTGCCATGCCGGTGCCATGCCGTGCCATGCCGGTGCCATGCCGTGCCATGCCGTGCCATGCCGGTGCCATGCCGTGCCATGCCGGTGCCATGCCGGTGCGATGCCATTCCATGCCATTCCATGCCATTCCATGCCATTCCATGCCATTCCATGCCATTCCATGCCATTCCATGCCATTCCATGCCATTCCATGCCATTCCATGCCATTCCATGCCATTCCATGCCATTCCATGCCATTCCATGCCATTCCATGCCATTCCATGCCATTCCATGCCATTCCATGCCATTCCATGCCATTCCATGCCATTCCATGCCATTCCATGCCATTCCATGCCATTCCATGCCATTCCATGCCATTCCATGCCATTCCATGCCATTCCATGCCATTCCATGCCATTCCATGCCATTCCATGCCATTCCATGCCATTCCATGCCATTCCATGCCATTCCATGCCATTCCATGCCATTCCATGCCATTCCATGCCATTCCATGCCATTCCATGCCATTCCATGCCATTCCATGCCATTCCATGCCATTCCATGCCATTCCATGCCATTCCATGCCATTCCATGCCATTCCATGCCATTCCATGCCATTCCATGCCATTCCATGCCATTCCATGCCATTCCATGCCATTCCATGCCATTCCATGCCATTCCATGCCATTCAATGCCGTGCCATGCCGTCCCATGCCGGTGCCATGCCGTGCCATGCCGGTGCCATGCCGGTGCCATGCCGTGCCATGCCGGTGCCATGCCGTGCCATGCCGGTGCCATGCCGTGCCATGCCGGTGCCATGCCGTGCCATGCCGGTGCCATGCCGTGCCATGCCGTGCCATGCCCGTGCCATGCCGGTGCCATGCCGTGCCATGCCGGTGCCATGCCGTGCCATGCCGGTGCCATGCCGTGCCATGCCGGTGCCATGCCGTGCCATGCCGTGCCATGCCGGGCCATGCCGTGCCATGCCGTGCCATGCCGTGCCATGCCGTGCCATAGCGTGCCATGCCGTGCCATGCCATTCCATGCCATTCCATGCCATTCCATGCCATTCCATGCCATTCCATGCCATTCCATGCCATTCCATGCCATTCCATGCCATTCCATCCATTCCATGCCATTCCATGCCATTCCATGCCATTCCATGCCATTCCATGCCATTCCATGCCATTCAATGCCGTGCCATGCCGTGCCATGCCGGTGCCATGCCGTGCCATGCCGGTGCCATGCCGTGCCATGCCTGTGCCATGCCGGTGCCATGCCGTGCCATGCCGGTGCCATGCCGTGCCATGCCGATGCCATGCCGTGCCATGCCGGTGCCATGCCGTGCCATGCCCGTGCCATGCCGTGCCATGCCGGTGCCATGCCGTGCCATGCCGGTGCCATGCCGTGCCATGCCGGTGCCATGCCGGTGCCATGCCGTGCCATGCCGGTGCCATGCCGTGCCATGCCGGTGCCATGCCGTGCCATGCCGGTGCCATGCCGTGCCATGCCGGTGCCATGCCATTCCATGCCGGTGCCATGCCATTCCATGCCATTCCATGCCATTCCATGCCATTCCATGCCATTCCATGCCATTCCATGCCATTCCATGCCATTCCATGCCATTCCATGCCATTCCATGCCATTCCATGCCATTCCATGCCATTCCATGCCATTCCATGCCATTCCATGACATTCCATGCCATTCCATGCCATTCCATGCCATTCCATGCCATTCCATGCCATTCCATGCCATTCCATGCCATTCCATGCCATTCCATGCCGTGCCATGCCGGTGCCATGCCGGTGCGATGCCGGTGCCATGCCGGTGCGATGCCATTCCATGCCATTCCATGCCATTCCATGCCATTCCATGCCATTCCATGCCATTCCATGCCATTCCATGCCATTCCATGCCATTCCATGCCATTCCATGCCATTCCATGCCATTCCATGCCATTCAATGCCGTGCCATGCCGTCCCATGCCGGTGCCATGCCGTGCCATGCCGGTGCCATGCCGTGCCATGCCGGTGCCATGCCGTGCCATGCCGGTGCCATGCCGTGCCATGCCGGTGCCATGCCGTGCCATGCCCGTGCCATGCCGTGCCATGCCGGTGCCATGCCGTGCCATGCCGGTGCCATGCCGTGCCATGCCGGTGCCATGCCGGTGCCATGCCGTGCCATGCCGGTGCCATGCCGTGCCATGCCGGTGCCATGCCGTGCCATGCCGTGCCATGCCGGTGCCATGCCGTGCCATGCCGGTGCCATGCCGGTGCGATGCCATTCCATGCCATTCCATGCCATTCCATGCCATTCCATGCCATTCCATGCCATTCCATGCCATTCCATGCCATTCCATGCCATTCCATGCCATTCCATGCCATTCCATGCCATTCCATGCCATTCCATGCCATTCCATGCCATTCCATGCCATTCCATGCCATTCCATGCCATTCCATGCCATTCCATGCCATTCCATGCCATTCCATGCCATTCCATGCCATTCCATGCCATTCCATGCCATTCCATGCCATTCCATGCCATTCCATGCCATTCCATGCCATTCCATGCCATTCCATGCCATTCCATGCCATTCCATGCCATTCCATGCCATTCCATGCCATTCCATGCCATTCCATGCCATTCCATGCCATTCCATGCCATTCCATGCCATTCCATGCCATTCCATGCCATTCCATGCCATTCCATGCCATTCCATGCCATTCCATGCCATTCCATGCCATTCCATGCCATTCCATGCCATTCCATGCCATTCCATGCCATTCCATGCCATTCCATGCCATTCCATGCCATTCAATGCCGTGCCATGCCATTCAATGCCGTGCCATGCCGTCCCATGCCGGTGCCATGCCGTGCCATGCCGGTGCCATGCCGGTGCCATGCCGTGCCATGCCGGTGCCATGCCGTGCCATGCCGGTGCCATGCCGTGCCATGCCGGTGCCATGCCGTGCCATGCCGGTGCCATGCCGTGCCATGCCGTGCCATGCCCGTGCCATGCCGGTGCCATGCCGTGCCATGCCGGTGCCATGCCGTGCCATGCCGGTGCCATGCCGTGCCATGCCGGTGCCATGCCGTGCCATGCCGTGCCATGCCGGGCCATGCCGTGCCATGCCGTGCCATGCCGTGCCATGCCGTGCCATGCCGTGCCATGCCATTCCATGCCATTCCATGCCATTCCATGCCATTCCATGCCATTCCATGCCATTCCATGCCATTCCATGCCATTCCATGCCATTCCATGCCATTCCATGCCATTCCATGCCATTCCATGCCATTCCATGCCATTCCATGCCATTCCATGCCATTCCATGCCATTCCATGCCATTCCATGCCATTCCATGCCATTCCATGCCATTCCATGCCATTCCATGCCATTCCATGCCATTCCATGCCATTCAATGCCGTGCCATGCCGTGCCATGCCGGTGCCATGCCGTGCCATGCCGGTGCCATGCCGTGCCATGCCTGTGCCATGCCGGTGCCATGCCGTGCCATGCCGGTGCCATGCCGTGCCATGCCGATGCCATGCCGTGCCATGCCGGTGCCATGCCGTGCCATGCCCGTGCCATGCCGTGCCATGCCGGTGCCATGCCGTGCCATGCCGGTGCCATGCCGTGCCATGCCGGTGCCATGCCGTGCCATGCCGGTGCCATGCCGGTGCCATGCCGTGCCATGCCGGTGCCATGCCGTGCCATGCCGGTGCCATGCCGTGCCATGCCGGTGCCATGCCATTCCATGCCGGTGCCATGCCATTCCATGCCATTCCATGCCATTCCATGCCATTCCATGCCATTCCATGCCATTCCATGCCATTCCATGCCATTCCATGCCATTCCATGCCATTCCATGCCATTCCATGCCATTCCATGCCATTCCATGCCATTCCATGCCATTCCATGACATTCCATGCCATTCCATTCCATTCCATGCCATTCCATGCCATTCCATGCCATTCCATGCCATTCCATGCCATTCCATGCCATTCCATGCCATTCCATGCCATTCCATGCCGTGCCATGCCGGTGCCATGCCGGTGCGATGCCGGTGCCATGCCGGTGCGATGCCATTCCATGCCATTCCATGCCATTCCATGCCATTCCATGCCATTCCATGCCATTCCATGCCATTCCATGCCATTCCATGCCATTCCATGCCATTCCATGCCATTCAATGCCGTGCCATGCCGTCCCATGCCGGTGCCATGCCGTGCCATGCCGGTGCCATGCCGTGCCATGCCGGTGCCATGCCGTGCCATGCCGGTGCCATGCCGTGCCATGCCGGTGCCATGCCGTGCCATGCCGGTGCCATGCCGTGCCATGCCCGTGCCATGCCGTGCCATGCCGGTGCCATGCCGTGCCATGCCGGTGCCATGCCGTGCCATGCCGGTGCCATGCCGGTGCCATGCCGTGCCATGCCGGTGCCATGCCGTGCCATGCCGGTGCCATGCCGTGCCATGCCGGTGCCATGCCATTCCATGCCATTCCATGCCATTCCATGCCATTCCATGCCATTCCATGCCATTCCATGCCATTCCATGCTATTCCATGCCATTCCATGCCATTCCATGCCATTCCATGCCATTCCATGCCATTCCATGCCATTCCATGCCATTCCATGCCATTCCATGCCATTCCATGCCATTCCATGCCATTCCATGCCATTCCATGCCATTCCATGCCATTCCATGCCATTCCATGCCATTCCATGCCATTCCATGCCATTCCATGCCATTCCATGCCATTCCATGCCATTCCATGCCATTCCATGCCATTCCATGCCATTCCATGCCATTCCATGCCATTCCATGCCATTCCATGCCATTCCATGCCATTCCATGCCATTCCATGCCATTCCATGCCATTCCATGCCATTCCATGCCATTCCATGCCATTCCATGCCATTCCATGCCATTCCATGCCATTCCATGCCATTCCATGCCATTCCATGCCATTCCATGCCATTCCATGCCATTCCATGCCATTCCATGCCATTCCATGCCATTCCATGCCATTCAATGCCGTGCCATGCCGTGCCATGCCATTCCATGCCATTCCATGCCATTCCATGCCATTCCATGCCATTCCATGCCATTTCATGCCATTCCATGCCATTTCATGCCATTCCATGCCATTCCATGCCATTCCATGCCATTCCATGCCATTCCATGCCATTCCATGCCATTCCATGCCATTCCATGCCATTCCATGCCATTCCATGCCATTCCATGCCATTCCATGCCATTCCATGCCATTCCATGCCATTCCATGCCATTCCATGCCATTCCATGCCATTCCATGCCATTCCATGCCATTCCATGCCATTCCATGCCATTCCATGCCATTCCATGCCATTCCATGCCATTCCATGCCATTCCATGCCATTCCATGCCATTCCATGCCATTCCATGCCATTCCATGCCATTCCATGCCATTCAATGCCGTGCCATGCCGTGCTATGCCGTGCCATGCCGTGCCATGCCGTGCCATGCCGTGCCATGCCGGTGCCATGCCGGTGCCATGCCGTGCCATGCCGGTGCCATGCCGTGCCATGCCGGTGCCATGCCGTGCCATGCCGGTGCCATGCCGTGCCATGCCGTGCCATGCCGGGCCATGCCGTGCCATGCCGTGCCATGCCGTGCCATGCCATTCCATGCCATTCCATGCCATTCCATGCCATTCCATGCCATTCCATGCCATTCCATGCCATTCCATGCCGTGCCATGCCGTGCCATGCCGTGCCATGCCGTGCCATGCCGTGCCATGCCGTGCCATGCCGTGCCATGCCGTGCCATGCCGGTGCCATGCCGTGCCATGCCGGTGCCATGCCGTGCCATGCCGGTGCCATGCCGTGCCATGCCGGTGCCATGCCGTGCCATGCCGTGCCATGCCGGTGCCATGCCGTGCCATGCCGGTGCCATGCCGGTGCGATGCCATTCCATGCCATTCCATGCCATTCCATGCCATTCCATGCCATTCCATGCCATTCCATGCCATTCCATGCCATTCCATGCCATTCCATGCCATTCCATGCCATTCCATGCCATTCCATGCCATTCCATGCCATTCCATGCCATTCCATGCCATTCCATGCCATTCCATGCCATTCCATGCCATTCCATGCCATTCCATGCCATTCCATGCCATTCCATGCCATTCCATGCCATTCCATGCCATTCCATGCCATTCCATGCCATTCCATGCCATTCCATGCCATTCCATGCCATTCCATGCCATTCCATGCCATTCCATGCCATTCCATGCCATTCCATGCCATTCCATGCCATTCCATGCCATTCCATGCCATTCCATGCCATTCCATGCCATTCCATGCCATTCCATGCCATTCCATGCCATTCCATGCCATTCCATGCCATTCCATGCCATTCCATGCCATTCCATGCCATTCCATGCCATTCCATGCCATTCCATGCCATTCCATGCCATTCCATGCCATTCCATGCCATTCCATGCCATTCCATGCCATTCCATGCCATTCCATGCCATTCCATGCCATTCCATGCCATTCCATGCCATTCCATGCCATTCCATGCCATTCCATGCCATTCCATGCCATTCCATGCCATTCCATGCCATTCCATGCCATTCCATGCCATTCCATGCCATTCAATGCCGTGCCATGCCGTGCCATGCCGTGCCATGCCGGTGCCATGCCGGTGCCATGCCGTGCCATGCCGGTGCCATGCCGTGCCATGCCGGTGCCATGCCGTGCCATGCCGGTGCCATGCCGTGCCATGCCGTGCCATGCCGGGCCATGCCGTGCCATGCCGGTGCCATGCCGTGCCATGCCATTCCATGCCATTTCATGCCATTCCATGCCATTCCATGCCATTCCATGCCATTCCATGCCATTCCATGCCATTCCATGCCATTCCATGCCATTCCATGCCATTCCATGCCATTCCATGCCATTCCATGCCATTCCATGCCATTCCATGCCATTCCATGCCATTCCATGCCATTCCATGCCATTCCATGCCATTCCATGCCATTCCATGCCATTCCATGCCATTCCATGCCATTCCATGCCATTCCATGCCATTCCATGCCATTCCATGCCATTCCATGCCATTCCATGCCATTCCATGCCATTCCATGCCATTCCATGCCATTCCATGCCATTCCATGCCATTCCATGCCATTCCATGCCATTCCATGCCATTCCATGCCATTCCATGCCATTCCATGCCATTCCATGCCATTCCATGCCATTCCATGCCATTCCATGCCATTCCATGCCATTCCATGCCATTCCATGCCATTCCATGCCATTCCATGCCATTCCATGCCATTCCATGCCATTCCATGCCATTCCATGCCATTCCATGCCATTCCATGCCATTCCATGCCATTCCATGCCATTCCATGCCATTCCATGCCATTCCATGCCATTCCATGCCATTCCATGCCATTCCATGCCATTCCATGCCATTCCATGCCATTCCATGCCATTCCATGCCATTCCATGCCATTCCATGCCATTCCATGCCATTCCATGCCATTCCATGCCATTCCATGCCATTCCATGCCGTGCCATGCCGGTGCCATGCCGGTGCGATGCCGGTGCCATGCCGGTGCGATGCCATTCCATGCCATTCCATGCCATTCCATGCCATTCCATGCCATTCCATGCCATTCCATGCCATTCAATGCCGTGCCATGCCGTCCCATGCCGGTGCCATGCCGTGCCATGCCGGTGCCATGCCGTGCCATGCCGGTGCCATGCCGTGCCATGCCGTGCCATGCCGGTGCCATGCCGTGCCATGCCGGTGCCATGCCGTGCCATGCCGGTGCCATGCCGTGCCATGCCGGTGCCATGCCGTGCCATGCCGGTGCCATGCCGTGCCATGCCGGTGCCATGCCGTGCCATGCCCGTGCCATGCCGTGCCATGCCGGTGCCATGCCGTGCCATGCCGGTGCCATGCCGTGCCATGCCGGTGCCATGCCGGTGCCATGCCGTGCCATGCCGGTGCCATGCCGTGCCATGCCGGTGCCATGCCGTGCCATGCCGGTGCCATGCCATTCCATGCCATTCCATGCCATTCCATGCCATTCCATGCCATTCCATGCCATTCCATGCCATTCCATGCCATTCCATGCCATTCCATGCCATTCCATGCCATTCCATGCCATTCCATGCCATTCCATGCCATTCCATGCCATTCCATGCAATTCCATGCCATTCCATGCCATTCCATGCCATTCCATGCCATTCCATGCCATTCCATGCCATTCCATGCCATTCCATGCCATTCCATGCCATTCCATGCCATTCCATGCCATTCCATGCCATTCCATGCCATTCCATGCCATTCCATGCCATTCCATGCCATTCCATGCCATTCCATGCCATTCCATGCCATTCCATGCCATTCCATGCCATTCCATGCCATTCCATGCCATTCCATGCCATTCCATGCCATTCCATGCCATTCCATGCCATTCCATGCCATTCCATGCCATTCCATGCCATTCCATGCCATTCCATGCCATTCCATGCCATTCCATGCCATTCCATGCCATTCCATGCCATTCCATGCCATTCCATGCCATTCCATGCCATTCCATGCCATTCCATGCCATTCCATGCCATTCCATGCCATTCCATGCCATTCCATGCCATTCCATGCCATTCCATGCCATTCCATGCCATTCCATGCCATTCCATGCCATTCCATGCCATTCCATGCCATTCCATGCCATTCCATGCCATTCCATGCCATTCCATGCCATTCCATGCCATTCCATGCCATTCCATGCCATTCCATGCCATTCCATGCCATTCCATGCCATTCCATGCCATTCCATGCCATTCCATGCCATTCCATGCCATTCCATGCCATTCCATGCCATTCCATGCCATTCCATGCCATTCCATGCCATTCCATGCCATTCCATGCCATTCCATGCCATTCCATGCCATTCCATGCCATTCCATGCCATTCCATGCCATTCCATGCCATTCCATGCCATTCCATGCCATTCCATGCCGGTGCCATGCCGTGCCGTGCCGGTGCCATGCCATTCCATGCCATTCCATGCCATTCCATGCCATTCCATGCCATTCCATGCCATTCCATGCCATTCCATGCCATTCCATGCCATTCCATGCCATTCCATGCCATTCCATGCCATTCCATGCCATTCCATGCCATTCCATGCCATTCCATGCCATTCCATGCCATTCCATGCCATTCCATGCCATTCCATGCCATTCCATGCCATTCCATGCCATTCCATGCCATTCCATGCCATTCCATGCCATTCCATGCCATTCCATGCCATTCCATGCCATTCCATGCCATTCCATGCCATTCCATGCCATTCCATGCCATTCCATGCCATTCCATGCCGTGCCATGCCGTGCCATGCCGTGCCATGCCGTGCCATGCCGTGCCATGCCGTGCCATGCCGTGCCATGCCGTGCCATGCCGTGCCATGCCGTGCCATGCCGTGCCATGCCGTGCCATGCCGGTGCCATGCCGTGCCATGCCGGTGCCATGCCGTGCCATGCCGGTGCCATGCCGTGCCATGCCGGTGCCATGCCGTGCCATGCCGGTGCCATGCCGTGCCATGCCGGTGCCATGCCGTGCCATGCCGGTGCCATGCCGTGCCATGCCGGTGCCATGCCGTGCCATGCCGGTGCCATGCCGTGCCATGCCGGTGCCATGCCGTGCCATGCCGGTGCCATGCCGTGCCATGCCGGTGCCATGCCGTGCCATGCCGGTGCCATGCCGTGCCATGCCGGTGCCATGCCGTGCCATGCCGGTGCCATGCCGTGCCATGCCGGTGCCATGCCGTGCCATGCCGGTGCCATGCCGTGCCATGCCGGTGCCATGCCGTGCCATGCCGGTGCCATGCCGTGCCATGCCGGTGCCATGCCGTGCCATGCCGGTGCCATGCCGTGCCATGCCGGTGCCATGCCGTGCCATGCCGGTGCCATGCCGTGCCATGCCGGTGCCATGCCGTGCCATGCCGGTGCCATGCCGTGCCATGCCGGTGCCATGCCGTGCCATGCCGGTGCCATGCCGTGCCATGCCGGTGCCATGCCGTGCCATGCCGTGCCATGCCGTGCCATGCCGTGCCATGCCGTGCCATGCCGGTGCCATGCCGTGCCATGCCGGTGCCATGCCGTGCCATGCCGGTGCCATGCCGTGCCATGCCGGTGCCATGCCGGTGCGATGCCATTCCGGTGCCATGCCGGTGCGATGCCATTCCATGCCATTCCATGCCATTCCATGCCATTCCATGCCATTCCATGCCATTCCATGCCATTCCATGCCATTCCATGCCATTCCATGCCATTCCATGCCATTCCATGCCATTCCATGCCATTCCATGCCATTCCATGCCATTCCATGCCATTCCATGCCATTCCATGCCATTCCATGCCATTCCATGCCATTCCATGCCATTCCATGCCATTCCATGCCATTCCATGCCATTCCATGCCATTCCATGCCATTCCATGCCATTCCATGCCATTCCATGCCGTGCTATGCCGTGCCATGCCGTGCCATGCCGTGCCATGCCGTGCCATGCCGGTGCCATGCCGGTGCCATGCCGTGCCATGCCGGTGCCATGCCGTGCCATGCCGGTGCCATGCCGTGCCATGCCGGTGCCATGCCGTGCCATGCCGTGCCATGCCGGGCCATGCCGTGCCATGCCGTGCCATGCCGTGCCATGCCATTCCATGCCATTCCATGCCATTCCATGCCATTCCATGCCATTCCATGCCATTCCATGCCGTGCCATGCCGTGCCATGCCGTGCCATGCCGTGCCATGCCGTGCCATGCCGTGCCATGCCGTGCCATGCCGGTGCCATGCCGTGCCATGCCGGTGCCATGCCGTGCCATGCCGGTGCCATGCCGTGCCATGCCGGTGCCATGCCGTGCCATGCCGGTGCCATGCCGTGCCATGCCGGTGCCATGCCGTGCCATGCCGGTGCCATGCCGTGCCATGCCGGTGCCATGCCGTGCCATGCCGGTGCCATGCCGTGCCATGCCGGTGCCATGCCGTGCCATGCCGGTGCCATGCCGTGCCATGCCGGTGCCATGCCGTGCCATGCCGGTGCCATGCCGTGCCATGCCGGTGCCATGCCGTGCCATGCCGGTGCCATGCCGTGCCATGCCGTGCCATGCCGGTGCCATGCCGTGCCATGCCGGTGCCATGCCGGTGCGATGCCATTCCATGCCATTCCATGCCATTCCATGCCATTCCATGCCATTCCATGCCATTCCATGCCATTCCATGCCATTCCATGCCATTCCATGCCATTCCATGCCATTCCATGCCATTCCATGCCATTCCATGCCATTCCATGCCATTCCATGCCATTCCATGCCATTCCATGCCATTCCATGCCATTCCATGCCATTCCATGCCATTCCATGCCATTCCATGCCATTCCATGCCATTCCATGCCATTCCATGCCATTCCATGCCATTCCATGCCATTCCATGCCATTCCATGCCATTCCATGCCATTCCATGCCATTCCATGCCATTCCATGCCATTCCATGCCATTCCATGCCATTCCATGCCATTCCATGCCATTCCATGCCATTCCATGCCATTCCATGCCATTCCATGCCATTCCATGCCATTCCATGCCATTCCATGCCATTCCATGCCATTCCATGCCATTCCATGCCATTCCATGCCATTCCATGCCATTCCATGCCATTCCATGCCATTCCATGCCATTCAATGCCGTGCCATGCCGTCCCATGCCGGTGCCATGCCGTGCCATGCCGGTGCCATGCCGGTGCCATGCCGTGCCATGCCGGTGCCATGCCGTGCCATGCCGGTGCCATGCCGTGCCATGCCGGTGCCATGCCGTGCCATGCCGGTGCCATGCCGTGCCATGCCGTGCCATGCCCGTGCCATGCCGGTGCCATGCCGTGCCATGCCGGTGCCATGCCGTGCCATGCCGGTGCCATGCCGTGCCATGCCGGTGCCATGCCGTGCCATGCCGTGCCATGCCGGGCCATGCCGTGCCATGCCGTGCCATGCCGTGCCATGCCGTGCCATAGCGTGCCATGCCGTGCCATGCCATTCCATGCCATTCCATGCCATTCCATGCCATTCCATGCCATTCCATGCCATTCCATGCCATTCCATGCCATTCCATGCCATTCCATGCCATTCCATGCCATTCCATGCCATTCCATGCCATTCCATGCCATTCCATGCCATTCCATGCCATTCCATGCCATTCCATGCCATTCCATGCCATTCCATGCCATTCCATGCCATTCAATGCCGTGCCATGCCGTGCCATGCCGGTGCCATGCCGTGCCATGCCGGTGCCATGCCGTGCCATGCCTGTGCCATGCCGGTGCCATGCCGTGCCATGCCGGTGCCATGCCGTGCCATGCCGATGCCATGCCGTGCCATGCCGGTGCCATGCCGTGCCATGCCCGTGCCATGCCGTGCCATGCCGGTGCCATGCCGTGCCATGCCGGTGCCATGCCGTGCCATGCCGGTGCCATGCCGGTGCCATGCCGTGCCATGCCGGTGCCATGCCGTGCCATGCCGGTGCCATGCCGTGCCATGCCGGTGCCATGCCGTGCCATGCCGGTGCCATGCCATTCCATGCCGGTGCCATGCCATTCCATGCCATTCCATGCCATTCCATGCCATTCCATGCCATTCCATGCCATTCCATGCCATTCCATGCCATTCCATGCCATTCCATGCCATTCCATGCCATTCCATGCCATTCCATGCCATTCCATGCCATTCCATGCCATTCCATGACATTCCATGCCATTCCATGCCATTCCATGCCATTCCATGCCATTCCATGCCATTCCATGCCATTCCATGCCATTCCATGCCATTCCATGCCGTGCCATGCCGGTGCCATGCCGGTGCGATGCCGGTGCCATGCCGGTGCGATGCCATTCCATGCCATTCCATGCCATTCCATGCCATTCCATGCCATTCCATGCCATTCCATGCCATTCCATGCCATTCCATGCCATTCCATGCCATTCCATGCCATTCCATGCCATTCCATGCCATTCAATGCCGTGCCATGCCGTCCCATGCCGGTGCCATGCCGTGCCATGCCGGTGCCATGCCGTGCCATGCCGGTGCCATGCCGTGCCATGCCGGTGCCATGCCGTGCCATGCCGGTGCCATGCCGTGCCATGCCCGTGCCATGCCGTGCCATGCCGGTGCCATGCCGTGCCATGCCGGTGCCATGCCGTGCCATGCCGGTGCCATGCCGGTGCCATGCCGTGCCATGCCGGTGCCATGCCGTGCCATGCCGGTGCCATGCCGTGCCATGCCGTGCCATGCCGGTGCCATGCCGTGCCATGCCGGTGCCATGCCGGTGCGATGCCATTCCATGCCATTCCATGCCATTCCATGCCATTCCATGCCATTCCATGCCATTCCATGCCATTCCATGCCATTCCATGCCATTCCATGCCATTCCATGCCATTCCATGCCATTCCATGCCATTCCATGCCATTCCATGCCATTCCATGCCATTCCATGCCATTCCATGCCATTCCATGCCATTCCATGCCATTCCATGCCATTCCATGCCATTCCATGCCATTCCATGCCATTCCATGCCATTCCATGCCATTCCATGCCATTCCATGCCATTCCATGCCATTCCATGCCATTCCATGCCATTCCATGCCATTCCATGCCATTCCATGCCATTCCATGCCATTCCATGCCATTCCATGCCATTCCATGCCATTCCATGCCATTCCATGCCATTCCATGCCATTCCATGCCATTCCATGCCATTCCATGCCATTCCATGCCATTCCATGCCATTCCATGCCATTCCATGCCATTCCATGCCATTCCATGCCATTCAATGCCGTGCCATGCCATTCAATGCCGTGCCATGCCGTCCCATGCCGGTGCCATGCCGTGCCATGCCGGTGCCATGCCGGTGCCATGCCGTGCCATGCCGGTGCCATGCCGTGCCATGCCGGTGCCATGCCGTGCCATGCCGGTGCCATGCCGTGCCATGCCGGTGCCATGCCGTGCCATGCCGTGCCATGCCCGTGCCATGCCGGTGCCATGCCGTGCCATGCCGGTGCCATGCCGTGCCATGCCGGTGCCATGCCGTGCCATGCCGGTGCCATGCCGTGCCATGCCGTGCCATGCCGGGCCATGCCGTGCCATGCCGTGCCATGCCGTGCCATGCCGTGCCATGCCGTGCCATGCCATTCCATGCCATTCCATGCCATTCCATGCCATTCCATGCCATTCCATGCCATTCCATGCCATTCCATGCCATTCCATGCCATTCCATGCCATTCCATGCCATTCCATGCCATTCCATGCCATTCCATGCCATTCCATGCCATTCCATGCCATTCCATGCCATTCCATGCCATTCCATGCCATTCCATGCCATTCCATGCCATTCCATGCCATTCCATGCCATTCCATGCCATTCCATGCCATTCAATGCCGTGCCATGCCGTGCCATGCCGGTGCCATGCCGTGCCATGCCGGTGCCATGCCGTGCCATGCCTGTGCCATGCCGGTGCCATGCCGTGCCATGCCGGTGCCATGCCGTGCCATGCCGATGCCATGCCGTGCCATGCCGGTGCCATGCCGTGCCATGCCCGTGCCATGCCGTGCCATGCCGGTGCCATGCCGTGCCATGCCGGTGCCATGCCGTGCCATGCCGGTGCCATGCCGGTGCCATGCCGTGCCATGCCGGTGCCATGCCGTGCCATGCCGGTGCCATGCCGTGCCATGCCGGTGCCATGCCATTCCATGCCGGTGCCATGCCATTCCATGCCATTCCATGCCATTCCATGCCATTCCATGCCATTCCATGCCATTCCATGCCATTCCATGCCATTCCATGCCATTCCATGCCATTCCATGCCATTCCATGCCATTCCATGCCATTCCATGCCATTCCATGCCATTCCATGCCATTCCATGACATTCCATGCCATTCCATTCCATTCCATGCCATTCCATGCCATTCCATGCCATTCCATGCCATTCCATGCCATTCCATGCCATTCCATGCCATTCCATGCCATTCCATGCCGTGCCATGCCGGTGCCATGCCGGTGCGATGCCGGTGCCATGCCGGTGCGATGCCATTCCATGCCATTCCATGCCATTCCATGCCATTCCATGCCATTCCATGCCATTCCATGCCATTCCATGCCATTCCATGCCATTCCATGCCATTCAATGCCGTGCCATGCCGTCCCATGCCGGTGCCATGCCGTGCCATGCCGGTGCCATGCCGTGCCATGCCGGTGCCATGCCGTGCCATGCCGGTGCCATGCCGTGCCATGCCGGTGCCATGCCGTGCCATGCCGGTGCCATGCCGTGCCATGCCCGTGCCATGCCGTGCCATGCCGGTGCCATGCCGTGCCATGCCGGTGCCATGCCGTGCCATGCCGGTGCCATGCCGGTGCCATGCCGTGCCATGCCGGTGCCATGCCGTGCCATGCCGGTGCCATGCCGTGCCATGCCGGTGCCATGCCATTCCATGCCATTCCATGCCATTCCATGCCATTCCATGCCATTCCATGCCATTCCATGCCATTCCATGCTATTCCATGCCATTCCATGCCATTCCATGCCATTCCATGCCATTCCATGCCATTCCATGCCATTCCATGCCATTCCATGCCATTCCATGCCATTCCATGCCATTCCATGCCATTCCATGCCATTCCATGCCATTCCATGCCATTCCATGCCATTCCATGCCATTCCATGCCATTCCATGCCATTCCATGCCATTCCATGCCATTCCATGCCATTCCATGCCATTCCATGCCATTCCATGCCATTCCATGCCATTCCATGCCATTCCATGCCATTCCATGCCATTCCATGCCATTCCATGCCATTCCATGCCATTCCATGCCATTCCATGCCATTCCATGCCATTCCATGCCATTCCATGCCATTCCATGCCATTCCATGCCATTCCATGCCATTCCATGCCATTCCATGCCATTCCATGCCATTCCATGCCATTCCATGCCATTCCATGCCATTCCATGCCATTCCATGCCATTCCATGCCATTCCATGCCATTCCATGCCATTCCATGCCATTCAATGCCGTGCCATGCCGTGCCATGCCATTCCATGCCATTCCATGCCATTCCATGCCATTCCATGCCATTCCATGCCATTTCATGCCATTCCATGCCATTTCATGCCATTCCATGCCATTCCATGCCATTCCATGCCATTCCATGCCATTCCATGCCATTCCATGCCATTCCATGCCATTCCATGCCATTCCATGCCATTCCATGCCATTCCATGCCATTCCATGCCATTCCATGCCATTCCATGCCATTCCATGCCATTCCATGCCATTCCATGCCATTCCATGCCATTCCATGCCATTCCATGCCATTCCATGCCATTCCATGCCATTCCATGCCATTCCATGCCATTCCATGCCATTCCATGCCATTCCATGCCATTCCATGCCATTCCATGCCATTCCATGCCATTCAATGCCGTGCCATGCCGTGCTATGCCGTGCCATGCCGTGCCATGCCGTGCCATGCCGTGCCATGCCGTGCCATGCCGGTGCCATGCCGGTGCCATGCCGTGCCATGCCGGTGCCATGCCGTGCCATGCCGGTGCCATGCCGTGCCATGCCGGTGCCATGCCGTGCCATGCCGTGCCATGCCGGGCCATGCCGTGCCATGCCGTGCCATGCCGTGCCATGCCATTCCATGCCATTCCATGCCATTCCATGCCATTCCATGCCATTCCATGCCATTCCATGCCATTCCATGCCGTGCCATGCCGTGCCATGCCGTGCCATGCCGTGCCATGCCGTGCCATGCCGTGCCATGCCGTGCCATGCCGTGCCATGCCGGTGCCATGCCGTGCCATGCCGGTGCCATGCCGTGCCATGCCGGTGCCATGCCGTGCCATGCCGGTGCCATGCCGTGCCATGCCGTGCCATGCCGGTGCCATGCCGTGCCATGCCGGTGCCATGCCGGTGCGATGCCATTCCATGCCATTCCATGCCATTCCATGCCATTCCATGCCATTCCATGCCATTCCATGCCATTCCATGCCATTCCATGCCATTCCATGCCATTCCATGCCATTCCATGCCATTCCATGCCATTCCATGCCATTCCATGCCATTCCATGCCATTCCATGCCATTCCATGCCATTCCATGCCATTCCATGCCATTCCATGCCATTCCATGCCATTCCATGCCATTCCATGCCATTCCATGCCATTCCATGCCATTCCATGCCATTCCATGCCATTCCATGCCATTCCATGCCATTCCATGCCATTCCATGCCATTCCATGCCATTCCATGCCATTCCATGCCATTCCATGCCATTCCATGCCATTCCATGCCATTCCATGCCATTCCATGCCATTCCATGCCATTCCATGCCATTCCATGCCATTCCATGCCATTCCATGCCATTCCATGCCATTCCATGCCATTCCATGCCATTCCATGCCATTCCATGCCATTCCATGCCATTCCATGCCATTCCATGCCATTCCATGCCATTCCATGCCATTCCATGCCATTCCATGCCATTCCATGCCATTCCATGCCATTCCATGCCATTCCATGCCATTCCATGCCATTCCATGCCATTCCATGCCATTCCATGCCATTCCATGCCATTCCATGCCATTCCATGCCATTCCATGCCATTCCATGCCATTCCATGCCATTCCATGCCATTCAATGCCGTGCCATGCCGTGCCATGCCGTGCCATGCCGGTGCCATGCCGGTGCCATGCCGTGCCATGCCGGTGCCATGCCGTGCCATGCCGGTGCCATGCCGTGCCATGCCGGTGCCATGCCGTGCCATGCCGTGCCATGCCGGGCCATGCCGTGCCATGCCGGTGCCATGCCGTGCCATGCCATTCCATGCCATTTCATGCCATTCCATGCCATTCCATGCCATTCCATGCCATTCCATGCCATTCCATGCCATTCCATGCCATTCCATGCCATTCCATGCCATTCCATGCCATTCCATGCCATTCCATGCCATTCCATGCCATTCCATGCCATTCCATGCCATTCCATGCCATTCCATGCCATTCCATGCCATTCCATGCCATTCCATGCCATTCCATGCCATTCCATGCCATTCCATGCCATTCCATGCCATTCCATGCCATTCCATGCCATTCCATGCCATTCCATGCCATTCCATGCCATTCCATGCCATTCCATGCCATTCCATGCCATTCCATGCCATTCCATGCCATTCCATGCCATTCCATGCCATTCCATGCCATTCCATGCCATTCCATGCCATTCCATGCCATTCCATGCCATTCCATGCCATTCCATGCCATTCCATGCCATTCCATGCCATTCCATGCCATTCCATGCCATTCCATGGCATTCCATGCCATTCCATGCCATTCCATGCCATTCCATGCCATTCCATGCCATTCCATGCCATTCCATGCCATTCCATGCCATTCCATGCCATTCCATGCCATTCCATGCCATTCCATGCCATTCCATGCCATTCCATGCCATTCCATGCCATTCCATGCCATTCCATGCCATTCCATGCCATTCCATGCCATTCCATGCCATTCCATGCCATTCCATGCCGTGCCATGCCGGTGCCATGCCGGTGCGATGCCGGTGCCATGCCGGTGCGATGCCATTCCATGCCATTCCATGCCATTCCATGCCATTCCATGCCATTCCATGCCATTCCATGCCATTCAATGCCGTGCCATGCCGTCCCATGCCGGTGCCATGCCGTGCCATGCCGGTGCCATGCCGTGCCATGCCGGTGCCATGCCGTGCCATGCCGGTGCCATGCCGTGCCATGCCGTGCCATGCCGGTGCCATGCCGTGCCATGCCGGTGCCATGCCGTGCCATGCCGGTGCCATGCCGTGCCATGCCGGTGCCATGCCGTGCCATGCCGGTGCCATGCCGTGCCATGCCGGTGCCATGCCGTGCCATGCCCGTGCCATGCCGTGCCATGCCGGTGCCATGCCGTGCCATGCCGGTGCCATGCCGTGCCATGCCGGTGCCATGCCGGTGCCATGCCGTGCCATGCCGGTGCCATGCCGTGCCATGCCGGTGCCATGCCGTGCCATGCCGGTGCCATGCCATTCCATGCCATTCCATGCCATTCCATGCCATTCCATGCCATTCCATGCCATTCCATGCCATTCCATGCCATTCCATGCCATTCCATGCCATTCCATGCCATTCCATGCCATTCCATGCCATTCCATGCCATTCCATGCCATTCCATGCAATTCCATGCCATTCCATGCCATTCCATGCCATTCCATGCCATTCCATGCCATTCCATGCCATTCCATGCCATTCCATGCCATTCCATGCCATTCCATGCCATTCCATGCCATTCCATGCCATTCCATGCCATTCCATGCCATTCCATGCCATTCCATGCCATTCCATGCCATTCCATGCCATTCCATGCCATTCCATGCCATTCCATGCCATTCCATGCCATTCCATGCCATTCCATGCCATTCCATGCCATTCCATGCCATTCCATGCCATTCCATGCCATTCCATGCCATTCCATGCCATTCCATGCCATTCCATGCCATTCCATGCCATTCCATGCCATTCCATGCCATTCCATGCCATTCCATGCCATTCCATGCCATTCCATGCCATTCCATGCCATTCCATGCCATTCCATGCCATTCCATGCCATTCCATGCCATTCCATGCCATTCCATGCCATTCCATGCCATTCCATGCCATTCCATGCCATTCCATGCCATTCCATGCCATTCCATGCCATTCCATGCCATTCCATGCCATTCCATGCCATTCCATGCCATTCCATGCCATTCCATGCCATTCCATGCCATTCCATGCCATTCCATGCCATTCCATGCCATTCCATGCCATTCCATGCCGGTGCCATGCCGTGCCGTGCCGGTGCCATGCCATTCCATGCCATTCCATGCCATTCCATGCCATTCCATGCCATTCCATGCCATTCCATGCCATTCCATGCCATTCCATGCCATTCCATGCCATTCCATGCCATTCCATGCCATTCCATGCCATTCCATGCCATTCCATGCCATTCCATGCCATTCCATGCCATTCCATGCCATTCCATGCCATTCCATGCCATTCCATGCCATTCCATGCCATTCCATGCCATTCCATGCCATTCCATGCCATTCCATGCCATTCCATGCCATTCCATGCCATTCCATGCCATTCCATGCCATTCCATGCCATTCCATGCCATTCCATGCCATTCCATGCCATTCCATGCCATTCCATGCCATTCCATGCCGTGCCATGCCGTGCCATGCCGTGCCATGCCGTGCCATGCCGTGCCATGCCGTGCCATGCCGTGCCATGCCGTGCCATGCCGTGCCATGCCGTGCCATGCCGTGCCATGCCGGTGCCATGCCGTGCCATGCCGGTGCCATGCCGTGCCATGCCGGTGCCATGCCGTGCCATGCCGGTGCCATGCCGTGCCATGCCGGTGCCATGCCGTGCCATGCCGGTGCCATGCCGTGCCATGCCGGTGCCATGCCGTGCCATGCCGGTGCCATGCCGTGCCATGCCGGTGCCATGCCGTGCCATGCCGGTGCCATGCCGTGCCATGCCGGTGCCATGCCGTGCCATGCCGGTGCCATGCCGTGCCATGCCGGTGCCATGCCGTGCCATGCCGGTGCCATGCCGTGCCATGCCGGTGCCATGCCGTGCCATGCCGGTGCCATGCCGTGCCATGCCGTGCCATGCCGTGCCATGCCGTGCCATGCCGTGCCATGCCGGTGCCATGCCGTGCCATGCCGGTGCCATGCCGTGCCATGCCGGTGCCATGCCGTGCCATGCCGGTGCCATGCCGGTGCGATGCCATTCCGGTGCCATGCCGGTGCGATGCCATTCCATGCCATTCCATGCCATTCCATGCCATTCCATGCCATTCCATGCCATTCCATGCCATTCCATGCCATTCCATGCCATTCCATGCCATTCCATGCCATTCCATGCCATTCCATGCCATTCCATGCCATTCCATGCCATTCCATGCCATTCCATGCCATTCCATGCCATTCCATGCCATTCCATGCCATTCCATGCCATTCCATGCCATTCCATGCCATTCCATGCCATTCCATGCCATTCCATGCCATTCCATGCCATTCCATGCCATTCCATGCCATTCCATGCCGTGCTATGCCGTGCCATGCCGTGCCATGCCGTGCCATGCCGTGCCATGCCGGTGCCATGCCGGTGCCATGCCGTGCCATGCCGGTGCCATGCCGTGCCATGCCGGTGCCATGCCGTGCCATGCCGGTGCCATGCCGTGCCATGCCGTGCCATGCCGGGCCATGCCGTGCCATGCCGTGCCATGCCGTGCCATGCCATTCCATGCCATTCCATGCCATTCCATGCCATTCCATGCCATTCCATGCCATTCCATGCCGTGCCATGCCGTGCCATGCCGTGCCATGCCGTGCCATGCCGTGCCATGCCGTGCCATGCCGTGCCATGCCGGTGCCATGCCGTGCCATGCCGGTGCCATGCCGTGCCATGCCGGTGCCATGCCGTGCCATGCCGGTGCCATGCCGTGCCATGCCGGTGCCATGCCGTGCCATGCCGGTGCCATGCCGTGCCATGCCGGTGCCATGCCGTGCCATGCCGGTGCCATGCCGTGCCATGCCGGTGCCATGCCGTGCCATGCCGGTGCCATGCCGTGCCATGCCGGTGCCATGCCGTGCCATGCCGGTGCCATGCCGTGCCATGCCGGTGCCATGCCGTGCCATGCCGGTGCCATGCCGTGCCATGCCGGTGCCATGCCGTGCCATGCCGTGCCATGCCGGTGCCATGCCGTGCCATGCCGGTGCCATGCCGGTGCGATGCCATTCCATGCCATTCCATGCCATTCCATGCCATTCCATGCCATTCCATGCCATTCCATGCCATTCCATGCCATTCCATGCCATTCCATGCCATTCCATGCCATTCCATGCCATTCCATGCCATTCCATGCCATTCCATGCCATTCCATGCCATTCCATGCCATTCCATGCCATTCCATGCCATTCCATGCCATTCCATGCCATTCCATGCCATTCCATGCCATTCCATGCCATTCCATGCCATTCCATGCCATTCCATGCCATTCCATGCCATTCCATGCCATTCCATGCCATTCCATGCCATTCCATGCCATTCCATGCCATTCCATGCCATTCCATGCCATTCCATGCCATTCCATGCCATTCCATGCCATTCCATGCCATTCCATGCCATTCCATGCCATTCCATGCCATTCCATGCCATTCCATGCCATTCCATGCCATTCCATGCCATTCCATGCCATTCCATGCCATTCCATGCCATTCCATGCCATTCCATGCCATTCCATGCCATTCCATGCCATTCCATGCCATTCAATGCCGTGCCATGCCATTCAATGCCGTGCCATGCCGTCCCATGCCGGTGCCATGCCGTGCCATGCCGGTGCCATGCCGGTGCCATGCCGTGCCATGCCGGTGCCATGCCGTGCCATGCCGGTGCCATGCCGTGCCATGCCGGTGCCATGCCGTGCCATGCCGGTGCCATGCCGTGCCATGCCGTGCCATGCCCGTGCCATGCCGGTGCCATGCCGTGCCATGCCGGTGCCATGCCGTGCCATGCCGGTGCCATGCCGTGCCATGCCGGTGCCATGCCGTGCCATGCCGTGCCATGCCGGGCCATGCCGTGCCATGCCGTGCCATGCCGTGCCATGCCGTGCCATAGCGTGCCATGCCGTGCCATGCCATTCCATGCCATTCCATGCCATTCCATGCCATTCCATGCCATTCCATGCCATTCCATGCCATTCCATGCCATTCCATGCCATTCCATGCCATTCCATGCCATTCCATGCCATTCCATGCCATTCCATGCCATTCCATGCCATTCCATGCCATTCCATGCCATTCCATGCCATTCCATGCCATTCCATGCCATTCAATGCCGTGCCATGCCGTGCCATGCCGGTGCCATGCCGTGCCATGCCGGTGCCATGCCGTGCCATGCCTGTGCCATGCCGGTGCCATGCCGTGCCATGCCGGTGCCATGCCGTGCCATGCCGATGCCATGCCGTGCCATGCCGGTGCCATGCCGTGCCATGCCCGTGCCATGCCGTGCCATGCCGGTGCCATGCCGTGCCATGCCGGTGCCATGCCGTGCCATGCCGGTGCCATGCCGGTGCCATGCCGTGCCATGCCGGTGCCATGCCGTGCCATGCCGGTGCCATGCCGTGCCATGCCGGTGCCATGCCATTCCATGCCGGTGCCATGCCATTCCATGCCATTCCATGCCATTCCATGCCATTCCATGCCATTCCATGCCATTCCATGCCATTCCATGCCATTCCATGCCATTCCATGCCATTCCATGCCATTCCATGCCATTCCATGCCATTCCATGCCATTCCATGCCATTCCATGACATTCCATGCCATTCCATGCCATTCCATGCCATTCCATGCCATTCCATGCCATTCCATGCCATTCCATGCCATTCCATGCCATTCCATGCCGTGCCATGCCGGTGCCATGCCGGTGCGATGCCGGTGCCATGCCGGTGCGATGCCATTCCATGCCATTCCATGCCATTCCATGCCATTCCATGCCATTCCATGCCATTCCATGCCATTCCATGCCATTCCATGCCATTCCATGCCATTCCATGCCATTCCATGCCATTCCATGCCATTCCATGCCATTCAATGCCGTGCCATGCCGTCCCATGCCGGTGCCATGCCGTGCCATGCCGGTGCCATGCCGTGCCATGCCGGTGCCATGCCGTGCCATGCCGGTGCCATGCCGTGCCATGCCGGTGCCATGCCGTGCCATGCCCGTGCCATGCCGTGCCATGCCGGTGCCATGCCGTGCCATGCCGGTGCCATGCCGTGCCATGCCGGTGCCATGCCGGTGCCATGCCGTGCCATGCCGGTGCCATGCCGTGCCATGCCGGTGCCATGCCGTGCCATGCCGTGCCATGCCGGTGCCATGCCGTGCCATGCCGGTGCCATGCCGGTGCGATGCCATTCCATGCCATTCCATGCCATTCCATGCCATTCCATGCCATTCCATGCCATTCCATGCCATTCCATGCCATTCCATGCCATTCCATGCCATTCCATGCCATTCCATGCCATTCCATGCCATTCCATGCCATTCCATGCCATTCCATGCCATTCCATGCCATTCCATGCCATTCCATGCCATTCCATGCCATTCCATGCCATTCCATGCCATTCCATGCCATTCCATGCCATTCCATGCCATTCCATGCCATTCCATGCCATTCCATGCCATTCCATGCCATTCCATGCCATTCCATGCCATTCCATGCCATTCCATGCCATTCCATGCCATTCCATGCCATTCCATGCCATTCCATGCCATTCCATGCCATTCCATGCCATTCCATGCCATTCCATGCCATTCCATGCCATTCCATGCCATTCCATGCCATTCCATGCCATTCCATGCCATTCCATGCCATTCCATGCCATTCCATGCCATTCCATGCCATTCCATGCCATTCCATGCCATTCAATGCCGTGCCATGCCATTCAATGCCGTGCCATGCCGTCCCATGCCGGTGCCATGCCGTGCCATGCCGGTGCCATGCCGGTGCCATGCCGTGCCATGCCGGTGCCATGCCGTGCCATGCCGGTGCCATGCCGTGCCATGCCGGTGCCATGCCGTGCCATGCCGGTGCCATGCCGTGCCATGCCGTGCCATGCCCGTGCCATGCCGGTGCCATGCCGTGCCATGCCGGTGCCATGCCGTGCCATGCCGTGCCATGCCGGTGCCATGCCGTGCCATGCCGGTGCCATGCCGTGCCATGCCGTGCCATGCCGGGCCATGCCGTGCCATGCCGTGCCATGCCGTGCCATGCCGTGCCATGCCGTGCCATGCCATTCCATGCCATTCCATGCCATTCCATGCCATTCCATGCCATTCCATGCCATTCCATGCCATTCCATGCCATTCCATGCCATTCCATGCCATTCCATGCCATTCCATGCCATTCCATGCCATTCCATGCCATTCCATGCCATTCCATGCCATTCCATGCCATTCCATGCCATTCCATGCCATTCCATGCCATTCCATGCCATTCCATGCCATTCCATGCCATTCCATGCCATTCCATGCCATTCCATGCCATTCAATGCCGTGCCATGCCGTGCCATGCCGGTGCCATGCCGTGCCATGCCGGTGCCATGCCGTGCCATGCCTGTGCCATGCCGGTGCCATGCCGTGCCATGCCGGTGCCATGCCGTGCCATGCCGATGCCATGCCGTGCCATGCCGGTGCCATGCCGTGCCATGCCCGTGCCATGCCGTGCCATGCCGGTGCCATGCCGTGCCATGCCGGTGCCATGCCGTGCCATGCCGGTGCCATGCCGGTGCCATGCCGTGCCATGCCGGTGCCATGCCGTGCCATGCCGGTGCCATGCCGTGCCATGCCGGTGCCATGCCATTCCATGCCGGTGCCATGCCATTCCATGCCATTCCATGCCATTCCATGCCATTCCATGCCATTCCATGCCATTCCATGCCATTCCATGCCATTCCATGCCATTCCATGCCATTCCATGCCATTCCATGCCATTCCATGCCATTCCATGACATTCCATGCCATTCCATTCCATTCCATGCCATTCCATGCCATTCCATGCCATTCCATGCCATTCCATGCCATTCCATGCCATTCCATGCCATTCCATGCCATTCCATGCCATTCCATGCCGTGCCATGCCGGTGCCATGCCGGTGCGATGCCGGTGCCATGCCGGTGCGATGCCATTCCATGCCATTCCATGCCATTCCATGCCATTCCATGCCATTCCATGCCATTCCATGCCATTCCATGCCATTCCATGCCATTCCATGCCATTCCATGCCATTCAATGCCGTGCCATGCCGTCCCATGCCGGTGCCATGCCGTGCCATGCCGGTGCCATGCCGTGCCATGCCGGTGCCATGCCGTGCCATGCCGGTGCCATGCCGTGCCATGCCGGTGCCATGCCGTGCCATGCCGGTGCCATGCCGTGCCATGCCCGTGCCATGCCGTGCCATGCCGGTGCCATGCCGTGCCATGCCGGTGCCATGCCGTGCCATGCCGGTGCCATGCCGGTGCCATGCCGTGCCATGCCGGTGCCATGCCGTGCCATGCCGGTGCCATGCCGTGCCATGCCGGTGCCATGCCATTCCATGCCATTCCATGCCATTCCATGCCATTCCATGCCATTCCATGCCATTCCATGCTATTCCATGCCATTCCATGCCATTCCATGCCATTCCATGCCATTCCATGCCATTCCATGCCATTCCATGCCATTCCATGCCATTCCATGCCATTCCATGCCATTCCATGCCATTCCATGCCATTCCATGCCATTCCATGCCATTCCATGCCATTCCATGCCATTCCATGCCATTCCATGCCATTCCATGCCATTCCATGCCATTCCATGCCATTCCATGCCATTCCATGCCATTCCATGCCATTCCATGCCATTCCATGCCATTCCATGCCATTCCATGCCATTCCATGCCATTCCATGCCATTCCATGCCATTCCATGCCATTCCATGCCATTCCATGCCATTCCATGCCATTCCATGCCATTCCATGCCATTCCATGCCATTCCATGCCATTCCATGCCATTCCATGCCATTCCATGCCATTCCATGCCATTCCATGCCATTCCATGCCATTCCATGCCATTCCATGCCATTCCATGCCATTCCATGCCATTCCATGCCATTCCATGCCATTCCATGCCATTCCATGCCATTCCATGCCATTCCATGCCATTCCATGCCATTCCATGCCATTCCATGCCATTCAATGCCGTGCCATGCCGTGCCATGCCATTCCATGCCATTCCATGCCATTCCATGCCATTCCATGCCATTCCATGCCATTTCATGCCATTCCATGCCATTTCATGCCATTCCATGCCATTCCATGCCATTCCATGCCATTCCATGCCATTCCATGCCATTCCATGCCATTCCATGCCATTCCATGCCATTCCATGCCATTCCATGCCATTCCATGCCATTCCATGCCATTCCATGCCATTCCATGCCATTCCATGCCATTCCATGCCATTCCATGCCATTCCATGCCATTCCATGCCATTCCATGCCATTCCATGCCATTCCATGCCATTCCATGCCATTCCATGCCATTCCATGCCATTCCATGCCATTCCATGCCATTCCATGCCATTCAATGCCGTGCCATGCCGTGCTATGCCGTGCCATGCCGTGCCATGCCGTGCCATGCCGTGCCATGCCGGTGCCATGCCGGTGCCATGCCGTGCCATGCCGGTGCCATGCCGTGCCATGCCGGTGCCATGCCGTGCCATGCCGGTGCCATGCCGTGCCATGCCGTGCCATGCCGGGCCATGCCGTGCCATGCCGTGCCATGCCGTGCCATGCCATTCCATGCCATTCCATGCCATTCCATGCCATTCCATGCCATTCCATGCCATTCCATGCCATTCCATGCCGTGCCATGCCGTGCCATGCCGTGCCATGCCGTGCCATGCCGTGCCATGCCGTGCCATGCCGTGCCATGCCGTGCCATGCCGGTGCCATGCCGTGCCATGCCGGTGCCATGCCGTGCCATGCCGGTGCCATGCCGTGCCATGCCGGTGCCATGCCGTGCCATGCCGTGCCATGCCGGTGCCATGCCGTGCCATGCCGGTGCCATGCCGGTGCGATGCCATTCCATGCCATTCCATGCCATTCCATGCCATTCCATGCCATTCCATGCCATTCCATGCCATTCCATGCCATTCCATGCCATTCCATGCCATTCCATGCCATTCCATGCCATTCCATGCCATTCCATGCCATTCCATGCCATTCCATGCCATTCCATGCCATTCCATGCCATTCCATGCCATTCCATGCCATTCCATGCCATTCCATGCCATTCCATGCCATTCCATGCCATTCCATGCCATTCCATGCCATTCCATGCCATTCCATGCCATTCCATGCCATTCCATGCCATTCCATGCCATTCCATGCCATTCCATGCCATTCCATGCCATTCCATGCCATTCCATGCCATTCCATGCCATTCCATGCCATTCCATGCCATTCCATGCCATTCCATGCCATTCCATGCCATTCCATGCCATTCCATGCCATTCCATGCCATTCCATGCCATTCCATGCCATTCCATGCCATTCCATGCCATTCCATGCCATTCCATGCCATTCCATGCCATTCCATGCCATTCCATGCCATTCCATGCCATTCCATGCCATTCCATGCCATTCCATGCCATTCCATGCCATTCCATGCCATTCCATGCCATTCCATGCCATTCCATGCCATTCCATGCCATTCCATGCCATTCCATGCCATTCCATGCCATTCCATGCCATTCAATGCCGTGCCATGCCGTGCCATGCCATTCCATGCCATTCCATGCCATTCAATGCCGTGCCATGCCGTGCCATGCCATTCCATGCCATTCCATGCCATTCCATGCCATTCCATGCCATTCCATGCCATTTCATGCCATTCCATGCCATTTCATGCCATTCCATGCCATTCCATGCCATTCCATGCCATTCCATGCCATTCCATGCCATTCCATGCCATTCCATGCCATTCCATGCCATTCCATGCCATTCCATGCCATTCCATGCCATTCCATGCCATTCCATGCCATTCCATGCCATTCCATGCCATTCCATGCCATTCCATGCCATTCCATGCCATTCCATGCCATTCCATGCCATTCCATGCCATTCCATGCCATTCCATGCCATTCCATGCCATTCCATGCCATTCCATGCCATTCCATGCCATTCCATGCCATTCCATGCCATTCCATGCCATTCCATGCCATTCCATGCCATTCCATGCCATTCAATGCCGTGCCATGCCGTGCTATGCCGTGCCATGCCGTGCCATGCCGTGCCATGCCGTGCCATGCCGGTGCCATGCCGGTGCCATGCCGTGCCATGCCGGTGCCATGCCGTGCCATGCCGGTGCCATGCCGTGCCATGCCGGTGCCATGCCGTGCCATGCCGTGCCATGCCGGGCCATGCCGTGCCATGCCGTGCCATGCCGTGCCATGCCATTCCATGCCATTCCATGCCATTCCATGCCATTCCATGCCATTCCATGCCATTCCATGCCATTCCATGCCATTCCATGCCATTCCATGCCATTCCATGCCATTCCATGCCATTCCATGCCATTCCATGCCATTCCATGCCATTCCATGCCATTCCATGCCATTCCATGCCATTCCATGCCATTCCATGCCATTCCATGCCATTCCATGCCATTCCATGCCATTCCATGCCATTCCATGCCATTCCATGCCATTCCATGCCATTCCATGCCATTCCATGCCATTCCATGCCATTCCATGCCATTCCATGCCATTCCATGCCATTCCATGCCATTCCATGCCATTCCATGCCATTCCATGCCATTCCATGCCATTCCATGCCATTCCATGCCATTCCATGCCATTCCATGCCATTCCATGCCATTCCATGCCATTCCATGCCATTCCATGCCATTCCATGCCATTCCATGCCATTCCATGCCATTCCATGCCATTCCATGCCATTCCATGCCATTCCATGCCATTCCATGCCATTCCATGCCATTCCATGCCATTCCATGCCATTCCATGCCATTCCATGCCATTCCATGCCATTCCATGCCATTCCATGCCATTCCATGCCATTCCATGCCATTCCATGCCATTCCATGCCATTCCATGCCATTCCATGCCATTCCATGCCATTCCATGCCATTCCATGCCATTCCATGCCATTCCATGCCATTCCATGCCATTCCATGCCATTCCATGCCATTCCATGCCATTCCATGCCATTCCATGCCATTCCATGCCATTCCATGCCATTCCATGCCATTCCATGCCATTCCATGCCATTCCATGCCGTGCCATGCCGGTGCCATGCCGGTGCGATGCCGGTGCCATGCCGGTGCGATGCCATTCCATGCCATTCCATGCCATTCCATGCCATTCCATGCCATTCCATGCCATTCCATGCCATTCAATGCCGTGCCATGCCGTCCCATGCCGGTGCCATGCCGTGCCATGCCGGTGCCATGCCGTGCCATGCCGGTGCCATGCCGTGCCATGCCGTGCCATGCCGGTGCCATGCCGTGCCATGCCGGTGCCATGCCGTGCCATGCCGGTGCCATGCCGTGCCATGCCGGTGCCATGCCGTGCCATGCCGGTGCCATGCCGTGCCATGCCGGTGCCATGCCGTGCCATGCCGGTGCCATGCCGTGCCATGCCCGTGCCATGCCGTGCCATGCCGGTGCCATGCCGTGCCATGCCGGTGCCATGCCGTGCCATGCCGGTGCCATGCCGGTGCCATGCCGTGCCATGCCGGTGCCATGCCGTGCCATGCCGGTGCCATGCCGTGCCATGCCGGTGCCATGCCATTCCATGCCATTCCATGCCATTCCATGCCATTCCATGCCATTCCATGCCATTCCATGCCATTCCATGCCATTCCATGCCATTCCATGCCATTCCATGCCATTCCATGCCATTCCATGCCATTCCATGCCATTCCATGCCATTCCATGCCATTCCATGCCATTCCATGCCATTCCATGCAATTCCATGCCATTCCATGCCATTCCATGCCATTCCATGCCATTCCATGCCATTCCATGCCATTCCATGCCATTCCATGCCATTCCATGCCATTCCATGCCATTCCATGCCATTCCATGCCATTCCATGCCATTCCATGCCATTCCATGCCATTCCATGCCATTCCATGCCATTCCATGCCATTCCATGCCATTCCATGCCATTCCATGCCATTCCATGCCATTCCATGCCATTCCATGCCATTCCATGCCATTCCATGCCATTCCATGCCATTCCATGCCATTCCATGCCATTCCATGCCATTCCATGCCATTCCATGCCATTCCATGCCATTCCATGCCATTCCATGCCATTCCATGCCATTCCATGCCATTCCATGCCATTCCATGCCATTCCATGCCATTCCATGCCATTCCATGCCATTCCATGCCATTCCATGCCATTCCATGCCATTCCATGCCGGTGCCATGCCGTGCCGTGCCGGTGCCATGCCATTCCATGCCATTCCATGCCATTCCATGCCATTCCATGCCATTCCATGCCATTCCATGCCATTCCATGCCATTCCATGCCATTCCATGCCATTCCATGCCATTCCATGCCATTCCATGCCATTCCATGCCATTCCATGCCATTCCATGCCATTCCATGCCATTCCATGCCATTCC
Organism: Cryptus armator; assembly: GCA_963971235.1. Lineage (NCBI taxonomy): Eukaryota > Metazoa > Arthropoda > Insecta > Hymenoptera > Ichneumonidae > Cryptus > Cryptus armator. The sequence goes on along the minus strand of CAXARG010000001.1, from coordinate 12,877 downwards.
ATGCCATTCCATGCCATTCCATGCCATTCCATGCCATTCCATGCCATTCCATGCCATTCCATGCCATTCCATGCCGTGCCATGCCGTGCCATGCCGTGCCATGCCGTGCCATGCCGTGCCATGCCGTGCCATGCCGTGCCATGCCGGTGCCATGCCGTGCCATGCCGGTGCCATGCCGTGCCATGCCGGTGCCATGCCGTGCCATGCCGGTGCCATGCCGTGCCATGCCGGTGCCATGCCGTGCCATGCCGGTGCCATGCCGTGCCATGCCGGTGCCATGCCGTGCCATGCCGGTGCCATGCCGTGCCATGCCGGTGCCATGCCGTGCCATGCCGGTGCCATGCCGTGCCATGCCGGTGCCATGCCGTGCCATGCCGGTGCCATGCCGTGCCATGCCGGTGCCATGCCGTGCCATGCCGGTGCCATGCCGTGCCATGCCGGTGCCATGCCGTGCCATGCCGGTGCCATGCCGTGCCATGCCGGTGCCATGCCGTGCCATGCCGGTGCCATGCCGTGCCATGCCGGTGCCATGCCGTGCCATGCCGGTGCCATGCCGTGCCATGCCGTGCCATGCCGTGCCATGCCGTGCCATGCCGTGCCATGCCGTGCCATGCCGGTGCCATGCCGTGCCATGCCGGTGCCATGCCGTGCCATGCCGGTGCCATGCCGTGCCATGCCGGTGCCATGCCGGTGCGATGCCATTCCGGTGCCATGCCGGTGCGATGCCATTCCATGCCATTCCATGCCATTCCATGCCATTCCATGCCATTCCATGCCATTCCATGCCATTCCATGCCATTCCATGCCATTCCATGCCATTCCATGCCATTCCATGCCATTCCATGCCATTCCATGCCATTCCATGCCATTCCATGCCATTCCATGCCATTCCATGCCATTCCATGCCATTCCATGCCATTCCATGCCATTCCATGCCATTCCATGCCATTCCATGCCATTCCATGCCATTCCATGCCATTCCATGCCATTCCATGCCATTCCATGCCATTCCATGCCATTCCATGCCATTCCATGCCATTCCATGCCGTGCTATGCCGTGCCATGCCGTGCCATGCCGTGCCATGCCGTGCCATGCCGGTGCCATGCCGGTGCCATGCCGTGCCATGCCGGTGCCATGCCGTGCCATGCCGGTGCCATGCCGTGCCATGCCGGTGCCATGCCGTGCCATGCCGTGCCATGCCGGGCCATGCCGTGCCATGCCGTGCCATGCCGTGCCATGCCATTCCATGCCATTCCATGCCATTCCATGCCATTCCATGCCATTCCATGCCATTCCATGCCATTCCATGCCATTCCATGCCGTGCCATGCCGTGCCATGCCGTGCCATGCCGTGCCATGCCGTGCCATGCCGTGCCATGCCGTGCCATGCCGGTGCCATGCCGTGCCATGCCGGTGCCATGCCGTGCCATGCCGGTGCCATGCCGTGCCATGCCGGTGCCATGCCGTGCCATGCCGGTGCCATGCCGTGCCATGCCGGTGCCATGCCGTGCCATGCCGGTGCCATGCCGTGCCATGCCGGTGCCATGCCGTGCCATGCCGGTGCCATGCCGTGCCATGCCGGTGCCATGCCGTGCCATGCCGGTGCCATGCCGTGCCATGCCGGTGCCATGCCGTGCCATGCCGGTGCCATGCCGTGCCATGCCGTGCCATGCCGGTGCCATGCCGTGCCATGCCGGTGCCATGCCGGTGCGATGCCATTCCATGCCATTCCATGCCATTCCATGCCATTCCATGCCATTCCATGCCATTCCATGCCATTCCATGCCATTCCATGCCATTCCATGCCATTCCATGCCATTCCATGCCATTCCATGCCATTCCATGCCATTCCATGCCATTCCATGCCATTCCATGCCATTCCATGCCATTCCATGCCATTCCATGCCATTCCATGCCATTCCATGCCATTCCATGCCATTCCATGCCATTCCATGCCATTCCATGCCATTCCATGCCATTCCATGCCATTCCATGCCATTCCATGCCATTCCATGCCATTCCATGCCATCCCATGCCATTCCATGCCATTCCATGCCATTCCATGCCATTCCATGCCATTCCATGCCATTCCATGCCATTCCATGCCATTCCATGCCATTCCATGCCATTCCATGCCATTCCATGCCATTCCATGCCATTCCATGCCATTCCATGCCATTCCATGCCATTCCATGCCATTCCATGCCATTCCATGCCATTCCATGCCATTCCATGCCATTCCATGCCATTCCATGCCATTCCATGCCATTCCATGCCATTCCATGCCATTCCATGCCATTCCATGCCATTCCATGCCATTCCATGCCATTCCATGCCATTCCATGCCATTCCATGCCATTCCATGCCATTCCATGCCATTCCATGCCATTCAATGCCGTGCCATGCCGTGCTATGCCGTGCCATGCCGTGCCATGCCGTGCCATGCCGTGCCATGCCGGTGCCATGCCGGTGCCATGCCGTGCCATGCCGGTGCCATGCCGTGCCATGCCGGTGCCATGCCGTGCCATGCCGTGCCATGCCGGGCCATGCCGTGCCATGCCGTGCCATGCCGTGCCATGCCATTCCATGCCATTCCATGCCATTCCATGCCATTCCATGCCATTCCATGCCATTCCATGCCATTCCATGCCATTCCATGCCATTCCATGCCATTCCATGCCATTCCATGCCATTCCATGCCATTCCATGCCATTCCATGCCATTCCATGCCATTCCATGCCATTCCATGCCATTCCATGCCATTCCATGCCATTCCATGCCATTCCATGCCATTCCATGCCATTCCATGCCATTCCATGCCATTCCATGCCATTCCATGCCATTCCATGCCATTCCATGCCATTCCATGCCATTCCATGCCATTCCATGCCATTCCATGCCATTCCATGCCATTCCATGCCATTCCATGCCATTCCATGCCATTCCATGCCATTCCATGCCATTCCATGCCATTCCATGCCATTCCATGCCATTCCATGCCATTCCATGCCATTCCATGCCATTCCATGCCATTCCATGCCATTCCATGCCATTCCATGCCATTCCATGCCATTCCATGCCATTCCATGCCATTCCATGCCATTCCATGCCATTCCATGCCATTCCATGCCATTCCATGCCATTCCATGCCATTCCATGCCATTCCATGCCATTCCATGCCATTCCATGCCATTCCATGCCATTCCATGCCATTCCATGCCATTCCATGCCATTCCATGCCATTCCATGCCATTCCATGCCATTCCATGCCATTCCATGCCATTCCATGCCATTCCATGCCATTCCATGCCATTCCATGCCATTCCATGCCATTCCATGCCGTGCCATGCCGGTGCCATGCCGGTGCGATGCCGGTGCCATGCCGGTGCGATGCCATTCCATGCCATTCCATGCCATTCCATGCCATTCCATGCCATTCCATGCCATTCCATGCCATTCAATGCCGTGCCATGCCGTCCCATGCCGGTGCCATGCCGTGCCATGCCGGTGCCATGCCGTGCCATGCCGGTGCCATGCCGTGCCATGCCGTGCCATGCCGGTGCCATGCCGTGCCATGCCGGTGCCATGCCGTGCCATGCCGGTGCCATGCCGTGCCATGCCGGTGCCATGCCGTGCCATGCCGGTGCCATGCCGTGCCATGCCGGTGCCATGCCGTGCCATGCCGGTGCCATGCCGTGCCATGCCCGTGCCATGCCGTGCCATGCCGGTGCCATGCCGTGCCATGCCGGTGCCATGCCGTGCCATGCCGGTGCCATGCCGGTGCCATGCCGTGCCATGCCGGTGCCATGCCGTGCCATGCCGGTGCCATGCCGTGCCATGCCGGTGCCATGCCATTCCATGCCATTCCATGCCATTCCATGCCATTCCATGCCATTCCATGCCATTCCATGCCATTCCATGCCATTCCATGCCATTCCATGCCATTCCATGCCATTCCATGCCATTCCATGCCATTCCATGCCATTCCATGCCATTCCATGCCATTCCATGCCATTCCATGCCATTCCATGCCATTCCATGCAATTCCATGCCATTCCATGCCATTCCATGCCATTCCATGCCATTCCATGCCATTCCATGCCATTCCATGCCATTCCATGCCATTCCATGCCATTCCATGCCATTCCATGCCATTCCATGCCATTCCATGCCATTCCATGCCATTCCATGCCATTCCATGCCATTCCATGCCATTCCATGCCATTCCATGCCATTCCATGCCATTCCATGCCATTCCATGCCATTCCATGCCATTCCATGCCATTCCATGCCATTCCATGCCATTCCATGCCATTCCATGCCATTCCATGCCATTCCATGCCATTCCATGCCATTCCATGCCATTCCATGCCATTCCATGCCATTCCATGCCATTCCATGCCATTCCATGCCATTCCATGCCATTCCATGCCATTCCATGCCATTCCATGCCATTCCATGCCATTCCATGCCATTCCATGCCATTCCATGCCATTCCATGCCATTCCATGCCATTCCATGCCATTCCATGCCATTCCATGCCATTCCATGCCATTCCATGCCATTCCATGCCATTCCATGCCATTCCATGCCATTCCATGCCATTCCATGCCATTCCATGCCATTCCATGCCATTCCATGCCATTCCATGCCATTCCATGCCATTCCATGCCATTCCATGCCATTCCATGCCATTCCATGCCATTCCATGCCATTCCATGCCATTCCATGCCATTCCATGCCATTCCATGCCATTCCATGCCATTCCATGCCATTCCATGCCATTCCATGCCGTGCCATGCCGGTGCCATGCCGGTGCGATGCCGGTGCCATGCCGGTGCGATGCCATTCCATGCCATTCCATGCCATTCCATGCCATTCCATGCCATTCCATGCCATTCCATGCCATTCCATGCCATTCCATGCCATTCCATGCCATTCAATGCCGTGCCATGCCGTCCCATGCCGGTGCCATGCCGTGCCATGCCGGTGCCATGCCGTGCCATGCCGGTGCCATGCCGTGCCATGCCGTGCCATGCCGGTGCCATGCCGTGCCATGCCGGTGCCATGCCGTGCCATGCCGGTGCCATGCCGTGCCATGCCGGTGCCATGCCGTGCCATGCCGGTGCCATGCCGTGCCATGCCGGTGCCATGCCGTGCCATGCCGGTGCCATGCCGTGCCATGCCCGTGCCATGCCGTGCCATGCCGGTGCCATGCCGTGCCATGCCGGTGCCATGCCGTGCCATGCCGGTGCCATGCCGGTGCCATGCCGTGCCATGCCGGTGCCATGCCGTGCCATGCCGGTGCCATGCCGTGCCATGCCGGTGCCATGCCATTCCATGCCATTCCATGCCATTCCATGCCATTCCATGCCATTCCATGCCATTCCATGCCATTCCATGCCATTCCATGCCATTCCATGCCATTCCATGCCATTCCATGCCATTCCATGCCATTCCATGCCATTCCATGCCATTCCATGCCATTCCATGCCATTCCATGCCATTCCATGCCATTCCATGCCATTCCATGCCATTCCATGCAATTCCATGCCATTCCATGCCATTCCATGCCATTCCATGCCATTCCATGCCATTCCATGCCATTCCATGCCATTCCATGCCATTCCATGCCATTCCATGCCATTCCATGCCATTCCATGCCATTCCATGCCATTCCATGCCATTCCATGCCATTCCATGCCATTCCATGCCATTCCATGCCATTCCATGCCATTCCATGCCATTCCATGCCATTCCATGCCATTCCATGCCATTCCATGCCATTCCATGCCATTCCATGCCATTCCATGCCATTCCATGCCATTCCATGCCATTCCATGCCATTCCATGCCATTCCATGCCATTCCATGCCATTCCATGCCATTCCATGCCATTCCATGCCATTCCATGCCATTCCATGCCATTCCATGCCATTCCATGCCATTCCATGCCATTCCATGCCATTCCATGCCATTCCATGCCATTCCATGCCATTCCATGCCATTCCATGCCATTCCATGCCATTCCATGCCATTCCATGCCATTCCATGCCATTCCATGCCATTCCATGCCATTCCATGCCATTCCATGCCATTCCATGCCATTCCATGCCATTCCATGCCATTCCATGCCATTCCATGCCGGTGCCATGCCGTGCCGTGCCGGTGCCATGCCATTCCATGCCATTCCATGCCATTCCATGCCATTCCATGCCATTCCATGCCATTCCATGCCATTCCATGCCATTCCATGCCATTCCATGCCATTCCATGCCATTCCATGCCATTCCATGCCATTCCATGCCATTCCATGCCATTCCATGCCATTCCATGCCATTCCATGCCGTGCCATGCCGTGCCATGCCGTGCCATGCCGTGCCATGCCGTGCCATGCCGTGCCATGCCGTGCCATGCCGTGCCATGCCGTGCCATGCCGGTGCCATGCCGTGCCATGCCGGTGCCATGCCGTGCCATGCCGGTGCCATGCCGTGCCATGCCGGTGCCATGCCGTGCCATGCCGGTGCCATGCCGTGCCATGCCGGTGCCATGCCGTGCCATGCCGGTGCCATGCCGTGCCATGCCGGTGCCATGCCGTGCCATGCCGGTGCCATGCCGTGCCATGCCGGTGCCATGCCGTGCCATGCCGGTGCCATGCCGTGCCATGCCGGTGCCATGCCGTGCCATGCCGGTGCCATGCCGTGCCATGCCGGTGCCATGCCGTGCCATGCCGGTGCCATGCCGTGCCATGCCGGTGCCATGCCGTGCCATGCCGGTGCCATGCCGTGCCATGCCGGTGCCATGCCGTGCCATGCCGGTGCCATGCCGTGCCATGCCGGTGCCATGCCGTGCCATGCCGTGCCATGCCGTGCCATGCCGTGCCATGCCGTGCCATGCCGGTGCCATGCCGTGCCATGCCGGTGCCATGCCGTGCCATGCCGGTGCCATGCCGTGCCATGCCGGTGCCATGCCGGTGCGATGCCATTCCGGTGCCATGCCGGTGCGATGCCATTCCATGCCATTCCATGCCATTCCATGCCATTCCATGCCATTCCATGCCATTCCATGCCATTCCATGCCATTCCATGCCATTCCATGCCATTCCATGCCATTCCATGCCATTCCATGCCATTCCATGCCATTCCATGCCATTCCATGCCATTCCATGCCATTCCATGCCATTCCATGCCATTCCATGCCATTCCATGCCATTCCATGCCATTCCATGCCATTCCATGCCATTCCATGCCATTCCATGCCATTCCATGCCATTCCATGCCATTCCATGCCATTCCATGCCATTCCATGCCATTCCATGCCGTGCTATGCCGTGCCATGCCGTGCCATGCCGTGCCATGCCGTGCCATGCCGGTGCCATGCCGGTGCCATGCCGTGCCATGCCGGTGCCATGCCGTGCCATGCCGGTGCCATGCCGTGCCATGCCGGTGCCATGCCGTGCCATGCCGTGCCATGCCGGGCCATGCCGTGCCATGCCGTGCCATGCCGTGCCATGCCATTCCATGCCATTCCATGCCATTCCATGCCATTCCATGCCATTCCATGCCATTCCATGCCATTCCATGCCATTCCATGCCGTGCCATGCCGTGCCATGCCGTGCCATGCCGTGCCATGCCGTGCCATGCCGTGCCATGCCGTGCCATGCCGTGCCATGCCGGTGCCATGCCGTGCCATGCCGGTGCCATGCCGTGCCATGCCGGTGCCATGCCGTGCCATGCCGGTGCCATGCCGTGCCATGCCGGTGCCATGCCGTGCCATGCCGGTGCCATGCCGTGCCATGCCGGTGCCATGCCGTGCCATGCCGGTGCCATGCCGTGCCATGCCGGTGCCATGCCGTGCCATGCCGGTGCCATGCCGTGCCATGCCGGTGCCATGCCGTGCCATGCCGGTGCCATGCCGTGCCATGCCGTGCCATGCCGGTGCCATGCCGTGCCATGCCGGTGCCATGCCGGTGCGATGCCATTCCATGCCATTCCATGCCATTCCATGCCATTCCATGCCATTCCATGCCATTCCATGCCATTCCATGCCATTCCATGCCATTCCATGCCATTCCATGCCATTCCATGCCATTCCATGCCATTCCATGCCATTCCATGCCATTCCATGCCATTCCATGCCATTCCATGCCATTCCATGCCATTCCATGCCATTCCATGCCATTCCATGCCATTCCATGCCATTCCATGCCATTCCATGCCATTCCATGCCATTCCATGCCATTCCATGCCATTCCATGCCATTCCATGCCATTCCATGCCATTCCATGCCATTCCATGCCATTCCATGCCATTCCATGCCATTCCATGCCATTCCATGCCATTCCATGCCATTCCATGCCATTCCATGCCATTCCATGCCATTCCATGCCATTCCATGCCATTCCATGCCATTCCATGCCATTCCATGCCAATCCATGCCATTCAATGCCGTGCCATGCCATTCAATGCCGTGCCATGCCGTCCCATGCCGGTGCCATGCCGTGCCATGCCGGTGCCATGCCGGTGCCATGCCGTGCCATGCCGGTGCCATGCCGTGCCATGCCGGTGCCATGCCGTGCCATGCCGGTGCCATGCCGTGCCATGCCGGTGCCATGCCGTGCCATGCCGTGCCATGCCCGTGCCATGCCGGTGCCATGCCGTGCCATGCCGGTGCCATGCCGTGCCATGCCGGTGCCATGCCGTGCCATGCCGGTGCCATGCCGTGCCATGCCGTGCCATGCCGGGCCATGCCGTGCCATGCCGTGCCATGCCGTGCCATGCCGTGCCATGCCGTGCCATGCCGTGCCATGCCGTGCCATGCCATTCCATGCCATTCCATGCCATTCCATGCCATTCCATGCCATTCCATGCCATTCCATGCCATTCCATGCCATTCCATGCCATTCCATGCCATTCCATGCCATTCCATGCCATTCCATGCCATTCCATGCCATTCCATGCCATTCCATGCCATTCCATGCCATTCCATGCCATTCCATGCCATTCCATGCCATTCAATGCCGTGCCATGCCGTGCCATGCCGGTGCCATGCCGTGCCATGCCGGTGCCATGCCGTGCCATGCCTGTGCCATGCCGGTGCCATGCCGTGCCATGCCGGTGCCATGCCGTGCCATGCCGATGCCATGCCGTGCCATGCCGGTGCCATGCCGTGCCATGCCCGTGCCATGCCGTGCCATGCCGGTGCCATGCCGTGCCATGCCGGTGCCATGCCGTGCCATGCCGGTGCCATGCCGGTGCCATGCCGTGCCATGCCGGTGCCATGCCGTGCCATGCCGGTGCCATGCCGTGCCATGCCGGTGCCATGCCATTCCATGCCGGTGCCATGCCATTCCATGCCATTCCATGCCATTCCATGCCATTCCATGCCATTCCATGCCATTCCATGCCATTCCATGCCATTCCATGCCATTCCATGCCATTCCATGCCATTCCATGCCATTCCATGCCATTCCATGCCATTCCATGCCATTCCATGACATTCCATGCCATTCCATGCCATTCCATGCCATTCCATGCCATTCCATGCCATTCCATGCCATTCCATGCCATTCCATGCCATTCCATGCCGTGCCATGCCGGTGCCATGCCGGTGCGATGCCGGTGCCATGCCGGTGCGATGCCATTCCATGCCATTCCATGCCATTCCATGCCATTCCATGCCATTCCATGCCATTCCATGCCATTCCATGCCATTCCATGCCATTCCATGCCATTCCATGCCATTCCATGCCATTCAATGCCGTGCCATGCCGTCCCATGCCGGTGCCATGCCGTGCCATGCCGGTGCCATGCCGTGCCATGCCGGTGCCATGCCGTGCCATGCCGGTGCCATGCCGTGCCATGCCGGTGCCATGCCGTGCCATGCCCGTGCCATGCCGTGCCATGCCGGTGCCATGCCGTGCCATGCCGGTGCCATGCCGTGCCATGCCGGTGCCATGCCGGTGCCATGCCGTGCCATGCCGGTGCCATGCCGTGCCATGCCGGTGCCATGCCGTGCCATGCCGTGCCATGCCGGTGCCATGCCGTGCCATGCCGGTGCCATGCCGGTGCGATGCCATTCCATGCCATTCCATGCCATTCCATGCCATTCCATGCCATTCCATGCCATTCCATGCCATTCCATGCCATTCCATGCCATTCCATGCCATTCCATGCCATTCCATGCCATTCCATGCCATTCCATGCCATTCCATGCCATTCCATGCCATTCCATGCCATTCCATGCCATTCCATGCCATTCCATGCCATTCCATGCCATTCCATGCCATTCCATGCCATTCCATGCCATTCCATGCCATTCCATGCCATTCCATGCCATTCCATGCCATTCCATGCCATTCCATGCCATTCCATGCCATTCCATGCCATTCCATGCCATTCCATGCCATTCCATGCCATTCCATGCCATTCCATGCCATTCCATGCCATTCCATGCCATTCCATGCCATTCCATGCCATTCCATGCCATTCCATGCCATTCCATGCCATTCCATGCCATTCCATGCCATTCCATGCCATTCCATGCCATTCCATGCCATTCCATGCCATTCCATGCCATTCAATGCCGTGCCATGCCGTCCCATGCCGGTGCCATGCCGTGCCATGCCGGTGCCATGCCGGTGCCATGCCGTGCCATGCCGGTGCCATGCCGTGCCATGCCGGTGCCATGCCGTGCCATGCCGGTGCCATGCCGTGCCATGCCGGTGCCATGCCGTGCCATGCCGGTGCCATGCCGTGCCATGCCGTGCCATGCCCGTGCCATGCCGGTGCCATGCCGTGCCATGCCGGTGCCATGCCGTGCCATGCCGGTGCCATGCCGTGCCATGCCGGTGCCATGCCGTGCCATGCCGTGCCATGCCGGGCCATGCCGTGCCATGCCGTGCCATGCCGTGCCATGCCGTGCCATGCCGTGCCATGCCATTCCATGCCATTCCATGCCATTCCATGCCATTCCATGCCATTCCATGCCATTCCATGCCATTCCATGCCATTCCATGCCATTCCATGCCATTCCATGCCATTCCATGCCATTCCATGCCATTCCATGCCATTCCATGCCATTCCATGCCATTCCATGCCATTCCATGCCATTCCATGCCATTCCATGCCATTCCATGCCATTCCATGCCATTCCATGCCATTCCATGCCATTCCATGCCATTCCATGCCATTCCATGCCATTCAATGCCGTGCCATGCCGTGCCATGCCGGTGCCATGCCGTGCCATGCCGGTGCCATGCCGTGCCATGCCTGTGCCATGCCGGTGCCATGCCGTGCCATGCCGGTGCCATGCCGTGCCATGCCGATGCCATGCCGTGCCATGCCGGTGCCATGCCGTGCCATGCCCGTGCCATGCCGTGCCATGCCGGTGCCATGCCGTGCCATGCCGGTGCCATGCCGTGCCATGCCGGTGCCATGCCGGTGCCATGCCGTGCCATGCCGGTGCCATGCCGTGCCATGCCGGTGCCATGCCGTGCCATGCCGGTGCCATGCCATTCCATGCCGGTGCCATGCCATTCCATGCCATTCCATGCCATTCCATGCCATTCCATGCCATTCCATGCCATTCCATGCCATTCCATGCCATTCCATGCCATTCCATGCCATTCCATGCCATTCCATGCCATTCCATGCCATTCCATGCCATTCCATGCCATTCCATGCCATTCCATGACATTCCATGCCATTCCATGCCATTCCATGCCATTCCATGCCATTCCATGCCATTCCATGCCATTCCATGCCATTCCATGCCATTCCATGCCGTGCCATGCCGGTGCCATGCCGGTGCGATGCCGGTGCCATGCCGGTGCGATGCCATTCCATGCCATTCCATGCCATTCCATGCCATTCCATGCCATTCCATGCCATTCCATGCCATTCCATGCCATTCCATGCCATTCCATGCCATTCCATGCCATTCCATGCCATTCAATGCCGTGCCATGCCGTCCCATGCCGGTGCCATGCCGTGCCATGCCGGTGCCATGCCGTGCCATGCCGGTGCCATGCCGTGCCATGCCGGTGCCATGCCGTGCCATGCCGGTGCCATGCCGTGCCATGCCCGTGCCATGCCGTGCCATGCCGGTGCCATGCCGTGCCATGCCGGTGCCATGCCGTGCCATGCCGGTGCCATGCCGGTGCCATGCCGTGCCATGCCGGTGCCATGCCGTGCCATGCCGGTGCCATGCCGTGCCATGCCGGTGCCATGCCATTCCATGCCATTCCATGCCATTCCATGCCATTCCATGCCATTCCATGCCATTCCATGCCATTCCATGCTATTCCATGCCATTCCATGCCATTCCATGCCATTCCATGCCATTCCATGCCATTCCATGCCATTCCATGCCATTCCATGCCATTCCATGCCATTCCATGCCATTCCATGCCATTCCATGCCATTCCATGCCATTCCATGCCATTCCATGCCATTCCATGCCATTCCATGCCATTCCATGCCATTCCATGCCATTCCATGCCATTCCATGCCATTCCATGCCATTCCATGCCATTCCATGCCATTCCATGCCATTCCATGCCATTCCATGCCATTCCATGCCATTCCATGCCATTCCATGCCATTCCATGCCATTCCATGCCATTCCATGCCATTCCATGCCATTCCATGCCATTCCATGCCATTCCATGCCATTCCATGCCATTCCATGCCATTCCATGCCATTCCATGCCATTCCATGCCATTCCATGCCATTCCATGCCATTCCATGCCATTCCATGCCATTCCATGCCATTCCATGCCATTCCATGCCATTCCATGCCATTCCATGCCATTCCATGCCATTCCATGCCATTCCATGCCATTCCATGCCATTCCATGCCATTCCATGCCATTC